>CM031379.1:31144838-31385036 GCA_018290095.1 Polypedilum vanderplanki
ATTTGGGTCAAAATGCCTTAAAAACCACTTCTGGCATGTTTTCTTTATGTTTTATAACGTTTTACCACTTTTTTGATGAAAAAAATTTTTTTTGGTCCATGTCGTGGACATGCATCACATGTGCAGCATATGCATTATTTGGGTCAAAATGCCTTAAAAACCATTTCTGGCATGTTTTCTTTATGTTTTATAACGTTTTACCACTTTTTTGATGAAAAAAATTTTTTTGGTTCATGTCGTGGACATGCATCACATGTGCACCATATGCATTATTTGGGTTACCATTAACTCATTTCTGTCATAATTCTCATGATATTCATGTAATTTGGTCAAAATACGAATATTTCGCATGTATTCGCATGCATGCGGGTGTATATGCGAATTTTTCGCATGTAATTTCGCATATATGCGGAATTTTCACACTAGGCTAGCCGCTACACATATGCACCATTTTATACCAAAAGTTGATGTTGCCTCAATAAAGTGTCACAGATTACGAATATTCAAGAATTTTGGTGAAAAAATGAAATCTGTGAGCTGTAGCGTGCCCACAGACGCACGGACACCCCACCGCGGTTTTTTGTGTATAACTCTGGCATGGAGTGACCAATTTTCATGAAAGTTGGCTTGTTCGATCGGAAATTACGAGGCCCACCTAAAAATACTAGGTGTACATAGTCGATAATGCTTTGGTTTCGAAAAAAGTGGAAAAAAGTGAAAAATTGAAAAAACAAAAACAATACTTCGTGCGCCCTCTAGCGGCGCCGAAGTAAAATTTTTAGAAATGGACTTTTTTCAAATGACTCCACTTTTAAAACTATAACACGAAGATATGCAGTCTTTTCTGATTTTCATTTCTTATGCTCATAGCTTTCTTTTAAGCTATCAATAAAATTTTTATGGTCTTTAAATAAAGAAAAAATCACGATGTCAAAGATAACAAAAAATCAAAAATATCAAAAAATATCAAAGAATATCAAAAAATAAAAACAAATACACTTTTTAAAAATATTTCTTATATGAAATGTGATTTAAAAGAGAGTAAAAGAATAAATTCATCTCATTTTTAAACTACTTAAAATGCATGTATTTTTAAAAATCATGCTCATTTACTCATTTAGTGTTGATCAAAAATGAAGCTCTTTAAAAAGTTCAAAAATTTTTTGCTGATAAGAAATAAAATTTTCAATAATTGTCAATCAAGGATCAGAGATCAGTGTATCTATTGATAATTTGGTAAGTTCAAGTGATTTTTGCTAAAAGTTTAAAAAAGTAAAATTTTAATAATTTATAGTTAATATGAATAATATAAGTTTTGTTCTTTAGGCCGCACAATGGTGAACTTATCGAAAGAGTAAAACAAATCTTATCTGGAATGCATTGTCGTAACATTGATGATGATGTGTTATATAACCTAAAATCTATTGAAAAATATTAGCAATATAAAAGTGCTGAAAATTTCCCCAATAACTTTTTTGTTGCATCCCTTTGAAAAACTAAGTCACTTTAAATGTAAATTATTTCCAAATTTTCGCATTTATCTTGCATTATGCGTTTGTATGTTGAGTACTTTTTTATTTTCGTTTAAAATTTGAACAAAGTCAATAATGGTTTAGTCTTTGGAAAATTTTTCAAAGTTTCTTTTGATCATACTTTATTTTGTAATTTTTTAATTAATTTCATTAACATATGTGAGTAACAAATAGCCTTAAAAAAGTTTTAGAAGTTAAGATAAAAAAAAATCTTTTTTCACTTTATTTTACGTTTACACATAAATATATAAATCGGCCTGAAATAAGTAATTTTCATGAAAAGTATTTTTTATGATGTTATAATAATTTTTTAAATCAATAATCAAAAGCAAATAATTACAGTAAAGGTTAAAAATTTTAAAACAAATTTCTAAATTTTTTCATTTTAATTTTTACAAAACAATAAAAGAAGGTAAAACATCAAATAAAATAATTTATTTTGCATTAAATTTATTGAAGAAGCTCCTTGTGTTGTTGATTCCGCTTGATATGTTGAAGATGTTTGTTCTCTTGTCATACAAATTTTTAATTCTTTCCATTCACTTGCTTGCAGTTTCATTCCTATGCTCTCTATCATTGAATTGATTAAACTTTGAGGAACTATTTTCGTCACACTTAAAACTTGGGATAGTATTTTAAATTTCTTTAAATGATTTTCAGAATTTATGTAATGATGCATGAAAATTATTATATCTTCAATGAAGTGTTCTGATCTGAAAATAAATTTTTTTAAATTTTTAATTTAACAGTAATATTTAAAATTTAACGGTTTTACTAAATTTAAAATTTTAAAAATGTATGTTTAGAATCTTTTAGACAATATGTTACATTCAAAAAGATTTTTTTTTCTCAAACTTTAGAAAGTAACAAAAAAAGTTTAAATTGCTTATGATTGCAAATTTTATGAATACAACTTTTTCTAAAAATAACTTACAATTTATTAAATTCACAAAGATTTCCTTGTATGAATTCCATAACACTTTCCAATCCAATTTCACTTCCTTCAATTGATGTTCTTAAAATTTCAGTAATCATCCATTCAGCAACATTATTTGAAGGATCAGTAATTTTTCTGTATAAATTTTTCAATTGATTTTTATTTAATGAACAACCAAGTCCAAAAACAAGATCAAGATCGATTAATTCATCAAAATGCAAAACTTTTTCAATAAAATGTTCATAAATTGACGAATTTACAACTCTAAAAGCAGAACAAAAATCTGGCTTGTATCTTTCGTCTTCTGTTGTCATGAATTTTAGTAATTTATCAAATTCAAACTGTAAATAATCTTGATTTTGTGCAACTTTGCTCCATCTTGTAATTAGATGATTAAACTTTTCATCCACTTTTGGTTCATTTAGAATATTCAAATGTGGTTCAACAATTTTACTCAATAAATCTTTAAACTGTGGATAAAAATCACTAAATTGCAAAAATTTATCCAATTTTTCAATATATTCAGCTTTTTCCCAAACATTTCCATCCTTTTCATACTTTAATACATTCATGAATTGCAAACAGTCACATATTTTTAAAGTTTTCAACTTTTGCCATGCAATTTCCATTTCTTCATGTAAAACTTCTCGATTAATTGCGTGAATTTCATTTGAATATCCATTTATGATTAATTGCCAAAGATCTCGACTGTAATTTACTCGATAAAAACCAACTTGTTGAATATTAAAGATAATCCAATCATCTGACGTCAAAATGTTGTCAATTATCATAGTTTGTGATGTCATCCAAAGCTGTTTTGAAGTTAATGGTTTTGATTTTGTGACAAATGTTATTGGAATTTTATAAATATTTGAAGAATTTTCATCATTGAATTTATTTTGAGTTAAAATTACAGAACTGTTTACTTTTCTTGCATGAATTATTGGAAACCCAGCTTGATTTGACCATGATTGAAAAATTGTCTCGATATCAAGTTGACTTCCTGGATTCTTATCATTATAAGAACTTTGAAGTGCTTTATAAAAGTCATTTGATGTCACAACACCGTCTTTATTATCATTTAAATACTTCTTAACTCCATTTGTGAAAACTTCACTTTCAAATGCAATGAAAAACATTCTTAAAACTGCCGCAGCTTTTTCGAACACAACATTATGATATTTCATTTGAATTTCTAAAGGACTTTCGACATATTCACTCATGGAAATTTCATTATCACTGTCAATGTCAAAAGCATAAGTTAAAACTTCATTTCTAAATTTGTCCATAAAATTATATTTCGGAAAAATCAAACTAGGCAAATAATATTGATAAAAAGTTGCAAAACCTTCTGTCAACCAAAGTTCATTCCACCAACTGTGAGTCACAATGTTTCCAAAATATTGATGAGAAATTTCATGAGCAATAACTGAGATAATTATTGGTTGAAAATAATCAAGGACTTTCTGATCAAAGTTTTCATCAATGAGTAGAAAATTTTCTTCATAAGTTATCAGTCCATAATGCTCACTTGCACCACTTATCATTGGAATTCCAATATGATCGAGCTTTGGAATTGGAATTGACTTTGAAAATATTTCTTTAAATTTCTTAACAATATTTTCAACAACTTTCAAAGAAAAATTTCCAAAACCTTTTTGAATTTTCTCAGGATCACCAAAAATTCTTTGTTCAATTTCACTCTGATTATTTCCAATAAAACCAAGCTTTGAAATGACAAAAGCTAAAGCATAAGTTTGAATTTTTGGAGTTTCTTGAAATACAGTTGTGACGTAAATATTGTCATTAGTGATGACTCGATCGATTGGCATGTTTGATATTGCGTGATAATTTTTATCGTGTCTAATTCTAACTCTAAATGGCGCTTTTATTTGCGGTTCATCATAACAGACAAAAACTTTTCTAGCATTTATTGACTCAAATTTTGTCAATGCCATCCATTCTTGTCTGAAGTCACTATTTATGAAAGGAGTTTTGAAAAATCCACTTGCTTCTTCTTCTAGCAGTCCATTAAAGGTAAAATCAAGGAAAATTTCACTGTCTTTATTTTGAGGTGTTTCTAAATTTACTCTGATAAAATCAAACTCCTCAAGGTACTCAAACTGCAAGTTAGACAATTTTAAAATATCATTTCCATCATACAAATCTATAGAATCAATAATAATGTCACGTCGATGCAGTGTAACAGTTTGTGTTTCTTCTTTTATTTTAATATGAATTTTTACATTTCCATTAAATGTGAAATTGCTTTCATGAATGTAATTTGTTAATGATAAATCGTAACTTAAAGGAAAAGTGTCATTTGGTAAGCGATAATTAATTAAATTTTCAATGCAATTGATTGAAGAACCTAAGAAAAACACAAAAAAGACTTGAAACCACGACATTTCGAACTAAACTAAAACCAAAAGTTCTTTTCTCTATCTCTTGTTATTCATTTAATCTTATCAATCCAACGATTAGTTTATTAAAAAGTGCTATCATTAAAGTAAATGATAATAAAGCGGTTGTTATTGACTTTGTTGAAAAAAATGATAAAATATTAATTGGCATTTAAGCACCGCGGGTGAGTGATTTAAAGAGATTGAAATAATTTTTTGCCGCTTTGATAAAAGCTGATTGGTGATTAATTATTTACTATACATTTTTTGAACTATTTATTAGTTAAATGAGGTGATAAATGTTCAAATTATTTTCACGCTTTCTTTTATTTAGTGCCATTTACAATTGATTTTTAAGACAATTAAAAAGTGTTTAAAATTGATAAATGTAATTTTTTAAAATAAAGTTTTTAAGAGCTTTAAGATAAACCTAAAAAATGTAAATATCTATACATCACTTATTTTTTAATATATTTATTTTGTATCATGTAAATGTAATTTATTTTTACTTTAATAATTGATTTAATTTATTGCAATTTTAAATAATTTTTAATTCTTTATGCTGAATTTTATCAAAATGTAAAAATTATTCAAAAACATTCAATAAAATGTTAGAATAATCTAATTTCTTTAGAAAAATTTATCAAATTTGAATACTTGTTCCCAATTCACGAATTTAAAAAGATTTTATTTTATTTCTCAGAAAGAATATAATTTTCAGCTATTATTCATCAAAATTTAAATGAAATTGTCTTAATAAGAAAATTCAATAACCTCGCAATTAAAGCGAAAATAATATTTAAATCACTGTGTAAAATCAACTTGTCACAGGAAATGTAACGCATGTTAAAAACTTGATATTGATCACTGCATGAGTGACAATTCACCTAATATTCTATTTTAATAATCTTTTACTAAACAGTTTAATTCTGAATAAGTTCAAGTAAGGTTGTGATTAAAATTTGAGAAAAAAATGAAATTTTCAGTATTGGCTGGTATTATTGCTATCTTTGGTAAAAAAGATGTTTAATCCAATTTTTCATAAATTTCTAAACCTAAAACGTTATTCTCCATCAAGTTTTCGCAGCTGTTGCTTTTGCGTTGGCACTCTATGCTTTCCTAAAAATTCATAGCGATCATGAGTGTCATTATTCATGTACTGAGAGCAATAAACTCATATGTGCTTACAAAACAGAAGAACAAATGAAAAATCACACTGGAGGAATGAACTTTTCTAGCATTTGTCATCGTGATATGTACAACTGTCAAAATCCAGCTCATAGTGAGAATTTTTTTGTTGTAATGTACGTCTAAAATGAATTTTGAATATTTTAGGTTTTAATTTTTATGAAAAAATTTCATGTCCAAGTGTTAGTGTTTCAAATGATGTTAAAGAAGATCAAGAGGCAAATTTTACACCATTGTAAAAAATTTTTAACTTTAATTGTGTGAGAAAAATTCATTCAGAATTGAATAAATTTGCATAAAATTTAACAAAAAGATGATTCATGTTAACAAATTGAAACGAAGTCTCGTGACAAGCAACAAACAAGTCAATTATAACAGTTCACAATGAGATAATGTCATAATATAGAGAGATCATGATGACAACACTTATCTAGTGACCTCAAACTTCTGTAAATTTTTTCTACAAACACACTTTCTTACGTCATATCATTCTCGTATTCTCATCTCTTTCTCTTTTGATGTAGACTTTAATAAGTTTTCGGCATTGATGTGCTTATAAAGCGAGCACGAGAGTGAGAATTTTTCAGTTAGTTGTTACTTTTAGCAGTTTTAAGTCAATCGTATCGCGTTAAAGACGTTGAAAAAAGTCGTTTTTAAAATGAATTTTAAAATTGAATTTTTACTACATTTCTTTGTGTTTTTGTCAATGATTTTAATTATAAGTTCATTACCCACAAGTTATGAAGAAGTTGAAATTCCTGAAGATTGTGCACAGGTAAAATAAACAATTAAAAAATAAAAAAGCAATTTGGAATTTTTTTCAATAAATTCAAAAATTTAAAGGCTTGTCCACATCATGATGGCAATTTTTTATGTGCTAAAAATACAGTTACTGGTCAGTTAGGAACTTTTGAAAGTGAATGCATTTTTGGGAGATATAATTCTTGTATCAAAACTACACAACGTGAGTATCATTCACATTTACAAACTAAACTAAAAATGAATATTTGAAATTAAATATTGAGTTACATTAGAAACAAAACTTTAATAATTTGATATCTTCTGTTTTACAGAATATGAGTTTGTAAAATATGGAAAATGTTAAGAAAAATTTAACAAACAGAGCAAGATATTTAAATATTCAGGGCACTAAAGATGTATTTTTGATTAAACTACAAATTTTTATTAATTCTTAATGTAAATTTTAATAATTTATGATTAACAACTTAAAAATTTAAATAAAATGTTTTTTAAAAATCAAAAATACAAATGAATTATTTAAAATTTTTAAAAATTTTCAGCAAAGAATTTTTTTAAGGTCACACTCAAGTTAACTTTTTCACAAGATTAAAAGACACTTCTGGTGTTCATTCGAATATGCAATAATTCAATAACTTCTCATCTGATTGGATGCTATGACGTCAAAACATTTTCTTATATACGCACAAGAAGAGGTTGCAAAGACTCATCTATTGCACCACTTTTACTTTTTATGAATGAATTTTTTCTCTTTCCTCTTCTACCAAATCAATGAATGAATGTTCAGCTATCGGTGTGACTATTTCATTGGAAAATATCCCTATAATAAAGGACAATGAAGTGTAAATAAATCTCGTTATCTTGTTAAGTGCCGCAAAACACTCGACACTTTTTAGTATAAATAGCATGCGGTTTTCACTCATAGTCATCAGTTTACCACAGGATTTGTCTTGAGAAGACTAAAAGAGTGAAAATAAAAGAAAATAGAAAAGTGATAAAAAGTTGGTGAAAGTTAAAAAGTGAAAACAAAACTTATAAAAAGTTCCTTCTAAAAGGTGATGGCCAAAGTTCAACTTGCATTGAAGTTGACAGCTGTGATTGTTTTGGTGAATTTAATTGTACCAAGCAACTGCTTCTACTCTTCGTTTTGTGAAACTGAAAAATGTGAACGCAATGAAAGACTAGAAAGGACTGAAAATGAAAGTTTAAGAAAACAATCTCGGAAAATACTTGATGAACGACGTGGATTACCAGATGATGCACAAAATAAATACATCAGAGACAAGGGTCGCATTGAAGAGTCCTTCCGGCGGGAATTCGATGAAGACCGACGTGACTTGAATCGGGACATGAGAGGACAACATGATAATCGTGAAAATGAAAGACAAGAACGCATTGAAAATCGTGACACTCGACGTGAAAACACTGAACGTGATTCAAGACGAGAAGATGCAAGACAAGAACGCAATGAACGCATTGAAAATCGTGACACTCGACGTGAAAACACTGAACGTGATTCAAGACGAGAAGATGCAAGATTAGAACGCATTGAAAATCGTGACACTCGACGTGAAAACACTGAACGTGAGTCAAGACGAGAAGATGCAAGACGAGAACGCAATGAACGCATTGAAAATCGTGACACTCGACGTGAAAACACTGAACGTGATTCAAGACGAGAAGATGCAAGACAAGAACGCAATGAACGCATTGAAAATCGTGACACTCGACGTGAAAACACTGAACGTGATTCAAGACGAGAAGATGCAAGACAAGAACGCAATGAACGCATTGAAAATCGTGACACTCGACGTGAAAACACTGGACCGTGATTCAAGACGAGAAGATGCAAGACTAGAACGCAATGAACGCATTGAAAATCGTGACACTCGACGTGAAAACACTGAACGTGATTCAAGACGAGAGATGCAAGACAAGAACGCAATGAACGCATTGAAAATCGTGACACTCGACGTGAAAACACTGAACGTGATTCAAGACGAGAGAATGCAAGACAAGAACGCAATGAACGCATTGAAAATCGTGACACTCGACGTGAAAACACTGAACGTGATTCAAGACGAGAAAATGCAAGACTAGAACGCATTGAAAATCGTGACACTCGACGTAAAAACACTGAACGTGATTCAAGACGAGAAAATGCAAGACTAGAACGCAATGAACGCATTGAAAATCGTGACACTCGACGTGAAAACACTGGACGTGATTCAAGACGAGAAGATGCAAGACAAGAACGCAATGAACGCATTAAAAATCGTGACACTCGACGTGAAAACACTGAACGTGATTCAAGACGAGAAGATGCAAGACTAGAACGCAATGAACGCATTGAAAATCGTGACACTCGACGTGAAAACACTGAACGTGATTCAAGACGAGAAGATGCAAGACAAGAACGCAATGAACGCATTGAAAATCGTGACAATCAACGTGAAATGAAGACTGTTGACTTTAACCGAGAAGCAAACATATTTGAAATGAAGCCTTCACAAATGAATTCAATTTCTGACAATGCATGGTCATTTGCCCAAGGATTATTGATTGGTTTTGTTATTTTAAAATTAGCTCAACAGTCTACCAATGCTGAAGAAAAACAAAAAAGTTTTAAGAACATTTGGGAAAATATGATGAAAACTCTTAGTATCAAATAAATTAAAAATCTACCAAACACTAAAATGATGACATTTATCTGCTAAAATGTTAATTGGATAATGAGTACGAACACAAATACTAACTGCTGCTTAATTAATGCATCACTTTAAAATTTGCTGCAACAATCTATTCTCAAGCCCATTCAAAATATACATATATAAAATTAATCTATGCCCCTATGCTTGATTTTTGTATTATCGGAAAGAAATAACACTTGATGTCTCTCAATGTGTGAACTTTGTTGTTCATCTCCAGCATATACTATAACTCAATATTCTTAATCACATAAATATTTAATCCTATGTAGTGTCATAAAAAATATAATGATAGTAGATTGAAAGTTGTAATGCTCATCAATAATGCTTGAAAATTTAAATTATATGCATACGTAGAGGATCTCCAAATAGAATTTAGATTAGATCAAAAGACGCAAAAACTCATTTGATTTTTCTTAATTTCTTTATTATTTCATTGAGAACTTGACAAAATGAATCTCAAGGATCGAAGGAAAAACTGTCCATGTGCTGTCAGACAAAAAATTATATAACTTGTATTGCTTATAAAATGATAAATACTGTTGATGTGAGAGAAAATAAAAATTTATCTACATATATATTTAAAGGAATATTTATGCATGCAAAACATAAAAATTTTGCTTATTTATTTCTTAAACATTTACAACAGCTTTTCCAGTATTTTTGCCATTTAACATATCAATAAAAGCTTTTGGCATATTTTCAAATCCTTTAGTAACTGTTTCTTCATATTTAATTTTTCCTTCTTGAATCCATTTCAACATTTGAGTTATACCTTCCATCCAACGGTCAGTCCAGCGGTGAACAATAAAACCTTCCATTTTTAATTGATTCCAAACAAAATACTTTTGTGGTGCTGGCACTGTAATTTTTTGATCATTATAGCCTGAAATAGCACCACAAACTGAAATTCTTCCAAATAAATTCATCTGCTGAATAATGACTGAACTTAGTTCACCACCAACATTGTCAAAATAACAATCGACTCCTTTTGGCGCTGCTTTTTTAAGTTGATCTTCAATATTTTCACTTTTATAATTGATTGCCTTGTCAAATCCAAGTTCAGTTTCAAGCCATCTACATTTCTCGTCTGATCCAGCAAATCCAATTACTTTGCAACCTTTGATTTTTGCTATTTGACCAACCAAGCTTCCAACTGCACCTGCAGCACCTGTCACAACAACAGTTTCTCCTTCTTTTGGATGACAAATTTCAAGAAAACCAAAATAAGCTGTATTTCCTGGCATACCACAAGCACCAATGGCACTTGAGTATGGCACAGATCTAAAGTCAGGTAATAATGTGAGTTCATTAATTTTTTGAATTGCTGGATTAAGAATTGTGTGAGTTCGCCAACCTGCTTGAGCGAAAACAATTGACCCAACAGGGAATTTTCCATTCTTCGACTCAATTACCCTAAAAAACAAAAAAATAATCAATTCATGCTTCAAAAAATTCTTCTAGACTAACAAATGACTCAACAATATTTTTTATATTATCTAAGGTAAATTTCAATGCATTCCATTTATCAATATATTACGTTATTGATAAGATTTTGCTTTTATCTCAATTTACTTACTTAGATACTTGTCCACCAATCATTAGACTGCCAATAGGAAAAGCGAGCATATATGGTCTCATATATGGATCGACTGACAAGTGGATGGCTTCAATTAAAATTTCACCATCTTTTAGTTCTGGCAAATCATCTTCCTCTACCAACTTGAAATTATCTAATGTTGGTTCACCTTTGAACGCTTTAGCGTAAATGAATTTTTTTGCTTTAACCATTTTGTTCCAAATGTTTTTACGTCGAAGGCTCTCGAAAGACTGATGAGAATTAAGAGAGAGCGTAAAACTTTTTTATATGTTTTTATCAAAATAAAATTAGGTAGTAATTTTTAGATAAATAAACGCACACTAACAAAGTGTTTAGCGTCATTTAGAAGTGTATTGAAAAATTACAAATCATCATGACTTATCTGATAAAAAATTGATAAGCATAAGTATCAATGATTTTTGTCTGAACCGGCATAAGAAAAAATTATTACAAATGATTCACTCTCTCAAATTGTTGTAACCTTGAAAAATAGAAAGAATAACAGAGAGAGAAAAGAGAAAAAAAAATGAGAGAATTTTTTGCTTCTCAAAAATCATCATGATGATGATCAGCTGTTTAATATTTATTTTTTTGAACCTTTACAATTGCTTTTCCAGTATTTTTGCCATTAAATAAATCAATAAATGCATTTGGCATATTCTCAAATCCTTCAGTAATTGTTTCTTCATATTTTATTTTTCCTTCTTTCATCCATTCTAAGTTTCCTTTTATACCTTCCATAAAACGATTTGACCATCGAACGTGAACATTGAAACCTTCCATTTTTAAATTACGACGATGAAAAGTTTTAAAAGCTGGAATTAAAACTTCTTCATCATTATAAGTTGAAATAGCACCACAGATTGAAATTCTGCCAAACATTCTCATTTGCTCATTTATCATATGACCAAGTTTGCCACCAACATTATCAAAGAAGCAGTCTATACCATCAGGTACAGCTTCTTTAAGCTGCTTTTCAACATCTGCACTTTTATAATTGATTGCTTTGTCAAATCCAAGTTCAGTTTCAAGCCATTTGCATTTCTCATCTGACCCAGCAAAGCCAATCACTTTGCAGCCTTTGATTTTTGCTATTTGTCCAACGATCGATCCAACTGCACCTGCAGCACCCGTGACAACAACGATTTCTCCTTCTTTTGGTTGACAAATTTCCAAAAATCCGAATCTTGCTGTATTTCCAGGCATACCAAGAACGCTCAATCCATAAGAATAAGGAAATGAACCAAAGTCAGGAAGAACATAAAGTTCATGTTTTGCAAACTTTTCTGGCTTGATAATTGTGTGCGTTCTCCAACCACATTGAGCAAATACTTTGGCACCAACTGGAAAATTTGAATTTTTGCTCTCAATGATTCTAAAATATAAATAAATTAAATTTAATTGACAAGAAAAGTAAACAAGTTTGCCTTACTGTGCAATCTGACCTCCAACCATTAAAGCTGGTGGTTTGAAATTCAACATCATTGCTCTTTGATATGGATCAACTGATAGGAATTCGGCTGAAGTCAAAAATTCACCATCATTCAATTCTCCAAGTTCTTCTTCAACTAATTCGAAGTGCGAAATTGTTGGAAATCCTTTGAATTGCTTCACATACATAAATTTTCTTGCTTTCAAAATATTTCTCATCATTTTTGATTTTTAGGTCTCAATATTTTCAATTAAATGTTTTCTCTTGCTCTTCTACAATCACACTGTCTCTCAAGTGCTGATAAAAATAAAAATTATGAAATAGACGAGAAATGAAAATAAAATTTTAGCTTATCGTTGTTGATTCTTACTTCATAATTAACAATTGAAAATTGAGAATGATTTTGATGAAAAAACCACAATGATTGTTGACCTTGAAATAAAAGTAAAATTTTAATGATTATAATGATGAACAGTTGTTTGTGTTTGTATACAAATCTCGATTTGGGGTAACATATAAACATTTTATATTTTATGTAAGAAAAATGTTATAATAAAAAGAACAAAAAAATTTTTAATATGTTTATGAAATTAATTTGTCTTTTGTGTTTAAAAAATCATAGTAAACCATTAAAAAATTGTACTAAAATGAAGTTTATTACAAGTCTCTTAATTGTCCTAATTTTTTTAAACTTTTCTGAACAATCGAGAATAGCTTTCAAGAGCATTAATATTCGTCATATGAAGAAAAATGATGTCGGATTAATTTTTGATGCTCTTCTTATTAATGATGGATCATCACCAAAAGAAACATTAAACTTTGAAGTTCGATCACAAAAATGTTGCTTGCTTATTGATGATTTTTACGATTGTGAAGTAAGTTTTAAATGTTTGCAATAATTTTTCTTTTTGATTTCAATAATGGTGAAAGTGTTTAAATTTTAGCAATACTTTCGCTTATTTATTGCAACAAAACTTTCTATATTTTAGACACAAAATATTTATGGAGTAAAAGTACCAAAATTGGAACCTGATAAAGAAGCAATGGTGACACTTTTATGGCCAACAATTATTCCATATAATCGTGTTGGAAATTGCACAATTGAAATTTTGACCAAACGACAATCAGGAACTCATGTTGATGATATCAAACTTATTCACTTTAATACAACAATTGATGTTAATGGATTTCCTGATTATATGCTAAGTACGAAACTTTTTTGAAAACTTTTAATTCACCAAATTTAATTCATTTTTTAAAGTTTATTTCAATGACATGAAAAAAGATCATGGCTATACAAAATGTGATTATGAAGATTTAAATCCTTTCGATAAATGCAAGCCAGTCAATTGTGAACTGAAATATTTTGGAAAAAGAAACTTCTTTCAATATCCAAATTGTATACCTGTTACTGAATGTGAAAATGATCCAGAAGTGATTTATGACTTTGACACAAATACTTGCAGAAATTTAAGAAATTTTCTATCAAATGATAATATCAGACAAATTGAAGAAGGAAAATTTACAAATTTTATAGAAAATGAAAATTTTGAGGAAAAAACTTCCACTATGATCGATGGAAAGACGAAAATTTTAAAGCGAGTTCGACGTAGCATGAATGAAAGTCAAACTTTTGCTGACATGTTATTATCGACAGCCTTTTTTATTATCAAAATTGTAAGTATTTTAAATAGAAATTGAATCGAATATTTGCCTCATTCTAATTTTTAAAACAATTGACAGAAATAATTAAATAAGTGAATTTCCCTAGTCTGATTTAAAATTTTACTTTCAGATAATTTTGATTGTCTTCCTTTATTTAATGATGGCACTTTTAATCTCAGTTTTATTTTATTTATGTATCGGTTGTGGAATGATTTCAACTTCTGTAACTCTAAACACTTTTGAAAGATTTGAATAAAAAATTAATTTAAATTTTTACAATTGCTTTGCCAACATTTCCTCCAGTAAATAATTCAATAAAAGCTTTTGGTGTATTTTCAAATTTTTCTGTGATTGTTTCTTGACATTTAATTTTTCCTTCTTGTATCCATTTCAGCATTTCAAACATTCCTTCTTTCATCCATTGATCAATCCAGCGATAATTCATAAAACCTTCCATTCTTAAATTACGTCGATGAAAATTTGTTAATGATGGAACCATAACTCTCTTATCATTATAACTTGTTATTGCACCACAAATAGAAATTCTACCAAACATTGCCATTTGATCAATTATAATCGAACTTAAAGTTCCTCCAACATTGTCAAAATAACAATCGACTCCTTTTGGCGCTGCTTTCTTAAGTTGATCTTCAATATTTTCACTTTTATAATTGATTGCCTTGTCAAATCCAAGTTCAGTTTCAAGCCATTTGCATTTCTCGTCTGATCCAGCGAATCCAATTACTTTGCAACCTTTGATTTTTGCTATTTGACCAACAATCGATCCAACTGCACCAGCTGCAGCACTGATAGCTACAGTTTCTCCTTCTTTAGGCCTGCATAAATCAAGAAATCCATAATAAGCACTATTTCCAGGCATACCAAGCACGCCAAGAGCAAGTGAAGATGATAATTGACCAATATCAGGCAGTAAATACAAATCATATTTATTTTTGAAAGTTTTAGGATCAACAATTGTGAGAGATCGCCAACCAAAATTTCCAAAAACTAATGACCCTATTGGAAAGTTTTCATTCTTGCTTTCGATTATTCTAAAAATGAAATTTTAGTTTAATGAGGTTTAGAAATTTTTAAAATATTAATTTACTTACTTAGCTACTTGCCGACCAATTATAACATGACCAATTGGAAATTGAAGTTGAAAAGTTCTTTGATATGGATCAACTGATAAATAAATTGCTTCTGCTAAAAACTCTCCATCTTGAATTTCGTTAATTTGTTCTTCAATCAGTTCAAAATTTGATGAATTCACTTCACCTTTGAATTCTTTGACATAAAGCCAAACTTTTGCTGTTTTTACACTCATTTCTAAATGATCTCTATTTTGAAAAAAATATTAATTTGAAGAGCGCTATCAATGAGATAAGAATAAACTTTGTGATAAGAAATTTACTCAATGTATGGTTATGAATGAAAATTTCATTTTTTAAGACTTACTATTGGAATTTAATAGGAATTTACTTAAAAAGAAATAAAATCAAATAAACCTGAAATTATTTGTAAACAAAAACTAAATTTATGATCAGCTGTTTGTTATTTTCTTCTTTTTGTTGAGCAGTTGGAATGTTGAAAATGAACATAATGAATTTTTGTTTTTAAAACTCAATTGAAATTTCAATCATTTATTATCATAGTATACAAAGAAAAATGCATTTTATCAATTTTGTCAATAAACAATTAAATTTTTTTCAATTCAAATTTTTTTGTTTTTTTCGAATGACTACATTTAAAGTTTATTCAAAATTTTTAGCATGTCTAGCAATGAATCTCAAGAGTCAGTTCAAAATGAAATAAAGAAGCGCGGTTGGCTTTATAAGTGGACAAATTGCCTAAAAGGTTACAAAAAGCGTTGGTTTGTTGTCTCAAATGATGGCACAAGATTATCATATTACAAAAATCAAAATGAAATTGATAAAAATTGTCGTGGGACAATTTCATTGAATGAAGTTCAAATAAATGCAGTAGATTCACATACATTTGTTATTTTGAATAATGGAACACAAAACATTCGAGTTAGAGCTAATAATGAAGAAGACTTGATCTCATGGATAAATGCATTAGAAATAGCAAAAAACACGAATAAAGAAGAAAATAACTCAATACGTAGAGAAGAATTGGAAATTTTCGTACGTGATTTGACAGAAAAGTAAGAAAAATTTTCAGTAATTATTCCAACGTTTTTTTAAAAATTTAATCTCATTAATTTATTTTTCATATTAGATTAGAAAATCTAAGAACTTCATTTAATCTACTAAAAAAGCAAGAAATTGCTCTTAAGCAAATTTTTATTGATGTTGAATCTTCCAAAGATCCACAATATTTTATGAAAGCATTAAATGAATTTTCAACTCTTTTTTGTAAATCATCAACTTCAATGGTGAAAGTCTGTGAAGATTTTTTGATCACCGCACATACTCAAGGTCTCGAATGGAGCAGAGCAATGCAGCAAGCAAACGAAAGAAAATTACAGTTAGAAGACATGGTAGAAGAAATTGCAAGACAACATTCAAATTTAGAACAAGCTGCTGTTTATCAAGTACAAAAAGTGCAAAGTAAAAAATACTCGGAAATTCATAAAACAGATAAAGAAGATGAAATTTCTTTAGAATTTTTTGATGCTCGAGATACTTCATTTATTTTCAATGTTTCTGGTTTGACATTGCTTAAAAATCAAATTGGTCAAAGAGATTTAATAGGAACTTCATCTGAATCAGAAGACTCTCAAACATTGCGCTCTAGTACTGAATCATCAGACTCAAAGAATCAATCATCATTAATTACTGAAATTCCTCAAGTTTCAAATTTTAAACGTCGATTAGTGATTCCTAATAGACCAAAAGATTCATTGAATCTTTGGAGTTTTATTAAAAATTGTATAGGAAAAGATTTAGCAAAAGTTCCAATGCCAGTGAACTTTTCTGAGCCACTTTCAATTTTACAGAGATTAACTGAAGACTATGAATATGCAGAATTGCTTGACAAAGCTGCGCAAGCTGAATCAATTTGTGAACAATTAGCTTATGTTGCTGCTTTTACAGTTTCAAGCTATAGTTCAACAGTAAATCGTACTGGAAAACCATTTAATCCATTGCTTGGTGAAACTTATGAATGCGATCGAAGTATAGATTTAGGTTGGCGATGTATAAGTGAACAAGTGAGTTAAAAATTTAATTTTTTTTTAAATATTAAATACAATAAATTTAAATTTAGGTTTCACATCATCCACCAATAACAGCTCAATATTGTGAAGGTCGTAAATGGCGATGTTGGCAAGATTTTAAATTGACAACAAAATTTCGTGGAAAATATATTGAAGTAATTCCACTTGGTAGTTCACATGTTGAATTTACAGAAAGTGGAAATAAATTTTCATGGCGTAAAATGACAACAACAATTAATAATATTATCGTGGGAAAATTATGGATTGATAATTATGGTGATATGGAAATAATTGGTGAACAGAATGCTGTAGGTTGTAAATGTCATTTGAAATTTCTTCCATATTCTTATTTTGCAAGTGGCTCACAAAGAAAAGTGAAGGGTGTGGTGATGGATCCAAAAAATCATGTTAAACATCTCATCAATGGATCTTGGGATAATAAAATTGAAATTGCATCTGTTACATCAACAAGTGAAACAGCTGAAACTCCTGTTTATAAGACATCAAATTTCAACACAATTTGGCAACGACGATCGCCACCAGAACATTCTGAAAAATTTTATAATTTCACAACATTTGCTTGTCAATTGAACGAACCTGAAGAAAATGTTGCTCCAACAGATTCACGATTACGACCTGACCAGAGACTAATGGAAATTGGTGATTGGGATAAAAGCAATAGTGAAAAACAAAGACTTGAAGAAGAGCAAAGGCAAAGAAGATGGCAAAGAAATTTAGAATCAAAAAGTATCATAAGTGAAGACGGAATTTCTTCTGATTATCAACCAGCATGGTTTAAAAAAGTTAAAAACGAGGAAAATGATGATTTCATTCATATTTATCAAGGTGAATATTGGGAATGTAAAGAAAAGCAAGATTGGTCACGATGTCCTAAAATATTTTAAATATTTTTCTAAATATATTTGTAATTGAATTTAACGGTCATTTATGTTTTGAATTTAAATTTAAATTCATTTAATAAAATTTAGCATTTTTTATCTGCATCTGTAAAAAATAATAAAATTGAAGCTGAAAAAAAACAATAAAATAAAATTCCAAGTTTATTTTAATTTTTATACAGAAGGAATTTTCGCAGCGAATTTCATATTTTTAATGTTTAACGTTTATATAAAACATTTTTATATACTTAACAACTTCATTATATTTATTATTTTATGTTAAATTTTTAATAATGTTTCTCCATTTTTACTTTCTTTGACTCTTTTTTGCATCTGTTCTTTTATTATGAATTTGTTTCTTTTTTCGTTTATCTCGCTTTGAAATTTATTTCTTTATGTTGTGGATATTTTTCACTATTTTTATGCTCTTTTCATTTTTTGGTTGCGTTAGAAATGATAACTAATTGTATTTTTTTCTTCATTACATTCCATTTAAAAGCGCTTTTTTGCATCGAACACTGAATTTCGAAACTTTTTCTTCTTTTTTATTTTTTTAAAAGCTTTTTTTAAGATTAAAAATAAAATTTTTGATATTTTTTTTAGAAATTTTATTCTATGAAAAAGAAAGAAAAATAGAAAAATTATTTTTTTCTCGAATTTCGATTTTCGATCAAAAAGGCTTAATTTTAAAAATTTTACTTCAAAGACTGTTTAAATATTATGTAATAGAAATAAACATTATTGAGTTCCTTGCATGTTTTTAACGAAATTTTTTAAGTGTTTGTTGAGATTTACTGGTATTAAGTCTAATTATTGTAAAGGTCAGTATGGACCACTACAAATCCTTTCAGCTAGATTGAGGCGAATTTAATAAACAAAAAATAAGATTCATACAAAATTTAATAAAAATTCATCATTTTTATTACATAATATTCAAACAGACCAAGAAGTTATCTACAAATCGATCCAATAGTTTCTGATCATTCACCTCTGTCATTTTTTAAATGTTTCTTCTTTATCTTTTTAATTTTACTTAAGTACTCTTACTTCACCCGAAAGTGGAATTAAGGAAGTTAGAAGGAAAAAAATTTATTTTATTCTTCATTTGTATATAAGCAAGCTCTCTGACTAAAAACCATGACGGGAAAGATTTTTTTGCAATTTCATCTTTTTTATAATTTAATTTTCTTCTAAACTAGATTTTATTTGTTTATTTAGTTATCTATCTTACATTGAAGCTTTTTCTCTCTGCCATTCTTAAATATTTTATTTTTGTATTTTTTACATTTACTGAATCAGTTCGTAACGGCATCATAATAATAATTTTTATTAGTTTTTTGAGTATTCTTGTCATTTTTTAACCCTAGACGTGTTTTGTGTGTTTTCTCACTTGATTTTTTCTAATTTTAATTTTTTTTCAAACATTTACTTCCACATTACAGCATTTTTTTTAAAGTTGATATTGTTTGTGATCTCATCCATATAAATTTATATTATATTTCTTCTCTTAAAATAGAGAAATTTTTCGTATATTTTTGGCGAAGTTTTTTTTCATATCATATATTCTATATTTATTTTTTAATTGTTTTTGTCTTCTCTTTCTGTATTTCTCTTTTTTGTCTTTTGTTTACTGCTGCATCTTTTCTCTATTCATTTTTATTATGCAAAATAAATTGTAATTGAAGAAAGTTTTAAATGTTTTAAAGCTCATTTTTTCCACTGTTCTCTTTTGATAATTTAAAAGGAGCGAAAAATTAAATTTTTAATAACAATATACTTGGAATGTCCAATAGCCCTAGGAGATTGTAAATTATTTTAACAAACAGATAACATGAATTTTTTGATTAAGAAAAAAATTAAATTTTGTAAAATTTAACGTATTTTTTTAAATTTTTAAACCTATTTTTCAGTATTTCAGAACTTAAATTTCCAATATTTACCAAGTTTTTGAAATATTTAATATTTTTTTGAAATTAAAAATTTTACGTACTTTTAAAATTTTAAATTATTAAATTTGAAAATAAAATATTCTATTGAACATTCCAATCATAACATAATGAGAAGATGCTAAATATGGAAAATGTAACTATAAGAAGGGAGATTATGTAAATAGCATTTATGGTCCAAAACTCAATGATATGTTCGTCATTTTATTATCAAGACATCATCTACTCCCGCTAAATGTAGAAAATTTATTGGACTTCATTTTTTTGTTATTTTTCTTTAAATTTAGAATTCAACAAAATAAGGAAAAAATTAATTTATCGCTTCATTTTGCTTTATTTTTTCTTCATCATTTTCTTTCACTAATGGACGGTTGCGTTTTAAAAATTTCTTTTCTTTTTATAAAAATTATGAAAAATGATAAATCAAAATTTCGCACTACTAAATAAATAAAAAAACTCAAAAAAAAACTTTCTTAAATTTCTTCTCTTGCTTGATTATATTTTTAAAAAAAATGTTTGGTCAAAAAAATATTAAAATTCTAAGCTGGCAGAGATTTTTATTATTTAACAAATTATTCATTATGTATTTATATTTCAGTTTATCGTCATTTTCATTCACACGGAAGCTGTCTGTCTTTTACCATCGTCCAGCTACTTTACACTTATATAAAAGGTTTTTTCTCTTTGAATTTTTTGGTGTTATTACTCTTATACTTAATTAGTTTTATTTATTGAAATGACAAAAATCAAGAGAAAATTTTTTCAATTGAGCTTGATTTGTGATGTTAGTAAGATAGCTAGATAATTATGGAAAATGGAGTTTTACATTAAATTCAAGTATTTAGAAATTAAAATTTAAATATAAAAATTTTCATAGTTACAAAATTTTCAAATTTCTACAAACTTTAGAAAATTGTAGAATTTTTAAATTTAAATTTTTTTGTAGAATTTGATTGTAAACTTTTACAATTTTATAAAATTTTTGTAAAAATTTTGAATTTTACAAAAAATTCTACAAAATCTTGTAAAATTAGTAGAAATTTACAAATTCAAAATTCTTAAAACTTGAAAAATTCTCATAAATAAATTTAAATTTCTAGCCTTGATTTAATTGAAAAGAGTGTGTGATTTGAAAAAGTTATGGCCAAGTTATAGCAAATCTATTTAGCAAGAATTTTTCTTGACAAATTTCAATTCATATTAATTTTGGCAGTGTTTTTCCGTAATTTTCTTTTCCTCGTCCATTTTAAATTATTTTTTCATTGAATGCGTATAAGAATGTGAATTAAAATCATAATTGTGATGCAGTTTTTAAAGAGAATATTTTTCTTACATCAGAGAGTCACTGGACGGTGCAAAAACTATATAAAGCTTTTTTATTCATTTTCACATTAAGTTTTTTCTTTCACTCTTTGAAAATGTTGAAAGGTGATGAATTTTAAAGAGAAAAATTAGGGAGCAAACATTTGGGTGAGTGTGAAGCTTAAAGATTTACAACATGTCTGTCTTTCTTTTAAGTATTTTTGTATACAACTAATTATTAATTAATTAATTTACTTTTCATTTTATTTTTCAGTAATACTGTGTCTTTAGGCTTTATATTTACAAAAATGAATTTTTCTCCTTTTCATAGTGATTTTTTTGGAAATTTTTTATTAAATTACCGCAAATTCAAAGCTTTCTCATTTCATTTATTTATTAAAGATTTTTATAAAGGAAAAATCTTGAAAATAATTTTCATTCAATACTTTTGCACTTACACTAATTTTCTAATTAATGTGTTTAATTTTAGTCATAAGAACTTTTTAAAGTTTTTTATTCTTCTTCCACTAATGCATTTTTCCCGCGAAAATGTAAAAAATTATTTTTTATGTGACAGTGTAAATGTGTAAAGAGTTGGAAAATAAAATTAAGTAAATCAATTAATTAATTATTAATTATACAAAAAACTTATAAAATTTTTATTTACTTCACAGAGATATTTGGAAGAAATTTTTTACTGAAGCATTTTAAAAGTCCATTTTCTAAATAGATGAATGATATAGAGTAAGTAAAGCTTTTTTTATGTGAAAATTCATTAAAGTCGTGCAATTGTGAAAAGTTTCAAAAATAAATGTATAAAACGTTTATCATTGCATGTTGCCTAAATTAAGGCGTTGAATTTTTTCACTCATGACTGAATGAAAATTTTTCATTGGTTTTTTTCAAAAAAAAAATATTTCAGAAATAGCTGAAATAAGATAGTTTGCAATGAAGTTGCATAAATAAGAAGAAAAACAAAACTTTTAAATTTTTTATAAAAAAATATTTTTTACGTGTCTTTCATGATTTTTTCTATGTTTAAACATAAATAATTAAAATTTACAATTTTAATGAATAAATTATGGATTAAATATTTTTTGACTCAAGTTTAAGGATGAATAATGATGTGTCTGTATTAAACGATAAATGAAAATTTCTCTTAAATCATAAATATTTTCTTTGTAATTTTATCTACATGATTTTCACATTCTGCATTTTCTTCGTTTTAATTTTTCATTTTTTAATGTATAGAGTATAGAAAGTCTTTGAACACTTAATCATTGATGATATATTTTTAATGATTTCTCCTTTTTCACTTTTTACGAACTAAAATAACATTCACATTTTTTTCTTTAAATTTTGCTATTATTTCATTGAACATTGAATATTTTTGAAATTTTTCATTTCTAAAATAAAATTTTTCAAACATAAAAAGAAATTTTGAAAAGTAAACAAGAAGTTAGGTTGAAATTTTGGTCAATGTTTTTAACGTATGAGATTTTTATGATTACGTACAAAATTTCAGCGACGTTTACGTAAAATTAATTCAATAAACATTTTTGCCTTTTACGTTTGAGTTTTACAGTCGAATTTTGTCTTAAATTTTGTAATTTTTTTTAAATTTTGGATTAAGATCTTCAACAAGAAAACTCATACATAAAACTGTTAAAGTTGATCAAATTTTTTTACGCAAAACTTTAAGGTTATTGAAAATTTCCTTACATAAAATTCAACTTTTCTTAAATCATCATAAACATTATCAAAAATTTCAACAAAATTTCAAATAAACTTCACATGATTTTTTAAAAGGGATAAAAAATGAATGGCAGCAATTTTATTGAAATTTTTTTTAATTTCGTTTCGCAATTGTGACTTTCATGATAAATTAAGCGTTTTTCTTTTTGATTTCTTACATACTTGTGAAATGAGAAACTTAATAGTTTCTGTGATTTTTTTTTGACTCACACAAGCAATCATCACTCGAATTTTCATTGAAAATGTTTGAAAGCAAATTTCCGTCATGATTTAAAAATTTTTTATGGATTTCATTTCGCGGTAGGTTTTTTATTTCAAAATGGAGATAACACTTTAATTTAATTTATATAAACTTCATAATCGATGGATTTTTTTCTTGTTTATTACGTTTATGCATTGAACAGATTTTTATTTTTTATATCATAATTTTTTTCTCTTATTGCTAAATTACAAAATTTACAAAGCGGACTTTTTTAAATATTTTTTTCACATTTTTGGTAATTTTAAAAAAATATAATAACATACCTAATACCTAATCTATATGCAGCAAAATCAATCCTTCATTTTTTTATATTTTACAAGTTTTTATTTGATAATAATAAATTTTTTCATGCACCGAATTTTTGTGTATTTTTTTATTTTTATTTATTTTCATTGGAGTTAAAAATTAAACTATTAAACTCGAATTATTTCTTCCTTTTTTAGCCAGATTTTTGGATCATCATCATTCTAACTTAATGTATCACAATTTGAACTATTTTTTATTCATTTTTATCCCACTTTCAATTTTTAAAAAATATATTTCATTTCTAAACTAAACTTAGAATATTTTCAGGCTGACTGCAAGAGTTCTTTGACTATTTATGATGTAAATGTGTTTGTTTAGGTAGAATTGTAAAGATAAGATTTCTTTTATTCATGCATGTCAAGCAATTTGAAAATTGAAAAAATAGCATCAACTAAATGTGATATATCTGGTGTATAAATAAACTTTTTTCTTTCTCAAATATTTAGGAAAATATATTTTGATTTTAACTAAATAAGAATTGTCTCGGTAGAAATGATTGTAACTTTTTTATTCACTCTAGAAAATTTTTCATTTTTGAGTGATTTTTTTCGCTGTATAAATTTTTTAAAAGCAGAAAACTGTCAACAAAGTTTAATAAAAAAAACTTAACAAAAATGATTTTTTTGCAACAATTTATTTGTTCTATACAAAACTTGATGAAGTTGATATGCTTAGAAAGAAAGTCTTTTTGCTGATTTGGTTTTTTATGTGTGTGGAGCTGGAAAATTAAAAAAAATCTTTTTTTCTGTCAAGTGATAAGCGCAAAAAGAGAGCAAAAAATTTTAAAAATAGATTTTTAGATTGAAATTCTGGGGTATTTTTCAAGATCATTAATTTTTTAAAATGACCGTTTTTTTTGGAAACAAATTTATATGATCCTTTTTTTATTCAAATTTCAAATGATGATTTGTATTCAAAAATTCACCCAGTTTTGATAAGAAAAGATTGAAATATTTTTTGAAAGTCATGAAATTTCTAAGAATTTTAATGAAAATTTTCTAATTTTTTTAATATTTTCACCAAAGATTTTTATTGAACTTTGAAACAAATTTGCCAAAAAAAATTCAAAATTTAACGACCAAATCTTTTATACCCCCAGAAATTTATAAAAACTTTTTCAATTAAATTTTAATTTTTTATTTTATTAAATTTTTTTTAAAAATTTCAAATTTTCAAAAAGGAGCAAAAATGAATTTTTATTTTTCATTCGATATTTTAAATTTTTAATTTCAGTCCTAATTCTTTTTAGATTTAAAAAAGTTTTATATTTTTGTCTCGACTTTTTTTGCTGAAGGATCCACAAGCAAATTGTGTCTATTTAATGAAATTTTTAGAAATGAATTTTTTGCTTGGAATGTTGCTCTCGGATATTTTTGTTTTGGCTCCAATAAATGATAAATGGCTAGCAATGATAAGTTACAGATTATTTACATACAACAACATCCGATCAACAGTCTAAAGTCGGTCCCTTTTTAATCATCATTTCTTTTTTTTACTTCTAATTTTTTTTGCAAGATCTCGTCAAGCGTAATATTTTTAGTATATTTTCATAGTTGGATCAGCCTAAAAAATTATTTTTTTATTGTTGTTTGGGAGTTTTTCTTTTTGTGAAGAAGGAGCGTCTCAGAGTTCTTGTCATAGAAATAAAAAATAATGGCAGTTTTTCAGTTTTTTAGATGACCGAATTTATAAATGTAAAATTCTAAGCAAAGCTTTTTTCTCATTTTACAGTCATACTGTATTATGTAAGTAGTTATGTATGTGCCTATTATTTCTCATCTATAACGAGCGTATACCGTGAAATTTTACTGTGATATTTTTGTTCAATAAAAAAATTTTCATGATAAAAAATAAGAAAATAAAAATATTGTTTTCACTTTACTGAGATGCCCCTAATGCTTCAACTACAAACTGCTGCTCTACTCTTTCACTGTTTTCAGTTTATTTTATGTTTGGATGATTCTTTTGTCACTTTTTACACTTTTTTAATTGATAAATTTTTTGCATGAATTTGTTAAAGTTTCTTTATTTTTGAGTATTTTTTTCGCTTGTTCTTTCTTGCATTTCTTTTGTTGATTATAAATATTTTTTCATCATTATCTAATTTATTTTATTTTCACTTTCTTTTAAACTCTTTTCCTCTTTTATACTTTAATTTTATTTATTTTTTAAATTAATTGTTTTTCACTTTTAATTTTAAGGTAAAAACTCGATGTTTGTTTTGCGATCAAACAGCTTTAGGTGATACTGGGAGACAGCGTATTATATCTGATGGTGGCGAAAAAAATATAGCGCGAAGTGTCCTTTTCACTAAAAATATAAAAAAAAAATAATGACATCATTTTCTTAAATTAAAATATTTTTTTTAAATTACCGGTTTTTTCAAAATTCGAAATTAAAATATTTTGTTTAACATTAAAAAATTTTGTTTTTTTTTTTAAAAAATTTTAACAAAAATCTAATAAATCTTGAAAAAATCAGTAATATTAACCGTCAGTGACGTGTTAAAAGCGCATTTTCCCGCAACAGATTAGTTTTGTTTCAAAATTCATTGAAAGTTTCAAAAAAATTTATTCCGGCCTTTTTGAAGTCTGTACAACCTCAAACATACACTTGGGTCTAAATGTCCAAAAATCACTTCTGACATGTTTTCTCGACATTTTAAGATTTTTGGATGAAAAAAATTTTTTGGTTCATGTGATGGACATCCACCACATGCATGCCCTTGGGTCAACACCAATCTATAAACTTTTTATGCCATCTTCTTGTACGCTTCAAGACCTTTCCAACGAGTATAAATATGTCTATATTTGGAAATTTTCGATTTTTGGTCCATGTGATGCACCTGTGCGGCACATGCATAGACTTGGAAATAAATGTCCAAAAATCATTTTTGACATTTTTTTTTCTATGTTTTATGATATTATAAGATTTTTTGGTGAAAAAAAGTTTTTTTGGTCCATGTGGTGGACGTCCACCATATGCATGCCATAGCTCGGCATGGAGAACGAATCTCGCGGAAAGCTTCCGTTACACCGGTCTCATAGTCAGAACCAACAGATTGGTGCAAAAAGTTTGGTAAAAAACGTTTTTTGAAAGACTAGTTACGGAGACAGACGGACAGACAGACAGACAGACAGACAGACAGACAGACAGACAGACAGACGGACAGACGGACAGACAAAGTGGGCACAATAGCACTTTTTTTCTAAATCTGATGGAAAATGCGCTAAAAAAACTTTGTAAATTGATTTAACTCACCCAGTAGTCAGACATCTGTCTCGATACTAACTGCTAGTGCGCTATTATGGCGCTGCTGCAGACTTTGCCCACTTGGCTTGCAGCAGTTTTGCTTATCATTTAATGTATGTGTTCCTAAAAACGGAACAATTCGAGTTTCACCTAATAAGCCAGGTGTCGACTCAACACCATCCTCTAAATCCATCTCCGATGAGGACTCAGAAAGTGATGTCTTTTTTAAATGTTGACCTAAAAATAAACCTTCAATATTTTTCAAAAAAATTAGTTTTAAGATAAAACAAACCCAAAGTTCCTGGTAGATATGGGCAACTAGTAACATGATTAAAGTTCTGACTCTGCATTTCTTCTTGATCCGTTTCACGATGATAGAAGTAATTGAAATTGCTCACGATAACGGGAACAGGTAATGCGATGGTTAAGACACCAGCAATGGCACATAACGATCCAACAATTTTTCCCCATACACCAACCGGTCTAAAGTAATAATTTATTAGTTTATGTTTCTATTACAAATTTTTTTTTAAATCATAAAAAAATTATAAAAATTACTCAAAATTTCTTTTTTTAAAAATAAAAAAATAATGAATTCATGCTGTAAAAATTGTTATGAATTTTCTTTAACAAATATGCTTTGATAGTTCAAAAAGATTTAATTAGATTTTGAATTATCAATTTAATTATAAAAAATATTTTAATTAATTAATTTTACATATATAAAAGAGAACAACTACAACTATAATCTAAGCATAAACCACATCAATTGACACAAAAACACACAAACACTCAAAGGCACATGCAATAATTAATTTTATATTTAACATGCAAATTAAGCAGCTTTGTGATGAAAAAAGAATTTTTCTCCCAATTTTGGTATTTGTTGATTAACAAAAATAAGTAGAATTGGAATTTTGATGTAAGTAAATAACTCCATTGTGAAATATTTTGCCAGAGATTGTTCAAACAATTAAGCTAAATATTTATATAAAACAAACTCTCTCTATAAACTATGATAAGTAATGTTAAAAAATATTTTTTTTCTTTCAAATGCGTCATTCAAAAAAAAATTGAAATAGATGATTTTTTCTGATGGTGCACGAAAAAAGAGAGTTGAAATTTTGATTTTTTTGATAAAAAGCGAGAATTTAAAATTTTCTAACGAATTTGAACGAAATTTTTCGACACAGTCAGACGAATTCAATGTTTGTGTATAGTGTAATGTGTATGTTAATTAAAAAAGGTGAATTCACTCTCAAAAGGGCTATTCTATTATTGAGCTAGTTATCTGACTGTCTCTAATCTAAAACTTTTTATTGATGATTTGAAGAATGTGAATAAAAATTTGAAAAAATTAAAAAAAATTTAAATAAAAAAACGTTTTTTTGAGATTGATTGGATATTTAAGTAATTTAAAAATTGCATAAAGTTTAATATAAAAAGTTTTTCAAATTTTTAATAAAAAAATATGATTTAAACTTCAACAATGATTAAAATTGATGATATCTAAACTTTGATGATCGTAAAAAGTTTCCTTGCAAGCTCGTAGAGATTTTTCTAAAATTTCAAAATTTCAAATTCAAGAAACATAGAGGTTTTAAATTTCAATCAGAAACACAAATGAATGAGAAATTTTAAATAAAAGATCATCAATTTTTTCTGGCTTTTGACAAAATACAGGAAGATTAAAAGTCATAGATTTGGAATAAGTCTATTTTTAAATGTTTATTACTAAAAAATTTTTATAATTGTCAAAACTTTAAAGATTTACTATTAATAAGCCAAACTATAGAATATTTTCATAAATCTTAAAAGGAATAAATATTTAGCGCATTTTTGGAACAACAATGCCGCTTATATCTTCACTTTGGCTGGCTGGCTGTTCGGCTCCTGGTGAGGCGCGAGATCTCGAAAACTATAATAGCTAGAGACTTCCGGTTTTTTGCTTTTGATTTGTGCTATTGAGTTATTGGCGGCAATCTTTATTAGAATGTAGTCACTTATTGCATTAATTAGGAAATTACGAATTTAAATTTCCAAATTGAAAAATGTAAACAACGTGAAGTTGGCTGCGAAAACGATTGCAGCGCCACCAGCGGCAAAAATTAGAACTTCAAATATTTCGAATATTACTAAACCGTTATTTTCAAGGTAATAAAATTTGTTATAAGATTCTGTAAATTGCAGTCCTAAATCGTTTGGTATTTTATTTGCAAAAAATTAAAAATCAACTGAAACTTATTTAATTAAAATTTTCAAATAAAATTAACTAAAATTTAATTGATTAGGCTTTTATTTTTAATCGAATAAGTTTTAGTTCATATTTATTGAAATTCTTATTCGAATAAAATTTAGTTCATTTTTAGTTATTTGTAAAACAGTTTCGGACTCTGACAAATTTAACTTCAATTAAAAACGCTCGTCGTACTTTTATCCATCAAAATTTTATAAATATGATTTTTCCATATTTTTAATTTATTTCGATCATATTATTTTTAAATCTAAATTTATACTCAAACGAATCTAATAATTCTATAATTTGTTAACATACACTGATCTTGGCACCAAAAATGCGCTAAAGTAATCCGTCCTATGGCGAACACTTTTCCACTCGTTTAAACTTAATGCGAATTGAAAAACTTTTTCTTAGTAAAGCTTCAATTTTTATTTTAAGAACGTATGCATTGTTAAGGCTTTAAAATTACCAAATATCCAAACAATCTTTAAAATTTTATTTAAATTTTTCTTATTTCATTAGCGGTTCAACTAAGTAAGTAATTGTGAATTTCAAAGAAAGAATGTATGTGAGTATTAGTAGATATGTTAAAAAAAAATTAAGAAAAACAAGAACTTATAAAAATAAAATATAATTTTCGCAATTTCTTTTTTGATACCCACGTCTAATTTGACAAAGATAAAATAGAGGTAGTAGAAGTCGATGATGGTGGTGGTTGATTGATTGTTGGTACAAATCATAAGTTAGGCGAAAAGAGAGAAAGATAAAGAGAGAATTTTTTTTGGTTTAGTTTAGAACTTAAAATCATTTTGTAATCATAAAATGTTCCCACCATATCACCGTAACTAAAACGAGACAGAAAGAGATAATATTATATAGGTTAGGAATTTTCTGTAAATAAAATTTAATTCAATGTAGCCCCACATACCCCACAGTCGTCTGTTATTATTTTTCATATATTTTTTTTAAATAGAATTTGCGCGTGACAAGTAGTAGTAGTGGTGGTGAATAATAAAAAAAGGAAAGAAGAAGAGAGAAAGTTTTATTAAAGTTGTTGTCAAAATAGAAACATAAAAAAACAAAAATCAAATGCCCACCATTGTAACAACGGCCCACCAGAAGGCATCTGGTATGGACTTGAAGAAAGAACTTTCGCTTCCAGCTTCCGCAAAATAAACGGCTGACGAGAAGAGAACAACGCCTGGAAGCAAGACATATAGATATTCACAATTTTTGTGTTTATTTTTTTGTGATGAGAAAATGAGACATTTTTTGATGATGATTGACTTCTGATTAATTTTTTTTCAATGACTAAAATGATGATTTTTAAAATTAAATGAAATTTTTTTAGTTTTTTTATTGTTTGATTGAGGATGATGAGAAATGTTAGTCAATGAAAAGAGAATTTCGCGTTGTACGCAGAAAATTCGACAAATTGAAATTGAAAAAGTTTTTTTCTTTCTTATTTTTCTTTGATAGCTGAAAGGAAGTAAAATATGTAATTGGTCTTATGCAATTGTGTGTTAATATTTACAAATTATTGTTTCTCGCCAAATTAGGGGGACAAAATTATAAAGTTAAAATAGTGTCTGTAAATGTGTAACAAACGCTGCCATTGAAAAAATATTTCGAGCAAATTTTTTGGGAGAACAACAAATAAATTAAAAATATGTTGATAGTTAAAAGAGACAGAAATTGAAGAAAAGACTTCTGTCAAGTTAGTAAAAATTTTTTGGTTAAAATTTTTATGTGTAGATTCAACAAATAAATTTAGGAATAAATTCTTTCCAACTTTTGTTCAGATTAAATTAATAAAGTTTTAAGGATTAAAAATTGACTCAAGTTAATTCAAATTTTTAAGCTGAGATTATAGAGTGATGTTACACTCTTTACAGAAACTAGAAGTATTAAATTGCTGTCATCTTGGATATAATTGAAAATTCTATTTCAATTCATTAAGAAAAATATTGAATAAAATATTCTTATTTTTATTCAATCCTAACGATTTATTTAAATCCACATATAAATATTTAACCGAAAAAATTAAATTAGCTTCACAGGAATAATTTATTCGTGGTAAAAGACTGACAGACAGTTAGAAAGAGAGAGAATAAAATTAAAATACAAATAAGAGCTTTTTTATGTATATATAATATATCTGCTAGAAAAAAGAAAAAAATGCTTATTACAGTAGTAAAGAAGAATATAATACGAATAATGTATTTATTTTGAGCAACGACATCATTACAACATCAAATTTATATATATAATCGACAACATCATAAAAATAGTATTTATATTTATATATATAGTATAAGTATTTAGCAGGTAAAGATCATTATCATCGCCATATAATAAATTAAAGACGTCCATTAAGAAGAAAACAAAAGGAAAAGAAAAAAAGTTTTTTTCATTTTTCAACTTTGACAATCAAAACTTATAAAAAATTTAATGAGAGCAAGAGAAAGAAAGAAAGAATACGGATATATCTGAAGAATTCAGTGAGAAATTTTTTTTTTCTTTCTTTTCTTACTGCATTCATCATTTTAAATTTTTTATCTTTACACTTTACAACAGAAATCATTAGATTAGATATTTTTTTAATCGTTCAATACAATCAAAAAATTCCACAAATAAAAACTAAAAAGATAATTATACACGCTATACTTTGCGCTTTATCCAATATTTAAAAAAATTAAAAATAACAAAAAATTGTTAAAATTTTTAATATTTGACTTGCGCTTGTACCTCATGTCTCCGTAACCGACCGTGGTCTATGTTTTCATTTTAATGTTGAAGAAGAGAAAAACAAAGAATGGAAGAATTTTGAGGTTTTTGAATTTCATAAAAAATTAAAAAAAAAAGAAAATTAAATTTTTGTGTTTTGTGACACTTTGACCAACCATAGTGACAACGGCCCACCAAAAAGCGTCCGGAATTGATTTAAAGAATGACATTTCAGTGCCAGCCTCAGCAAAATATACGGCCGATGAGAATAGGACAACACCTTATGACGAGTAAGTAAGAGAATTTTTTAATTTTTTCCTTTCTTTTTAAGAGAATAAGAACTCAAAAAAGTTGTTGTAGAAAAGAAAAGATTAAAGAGTGAACACTTAAATTTAATTTTCTGGTCTGTTAACGTTTTACAATGATAATTAGAACACGTTATTTTATCAATCTCTTCTTTAATCATATATTTACAGTTAATAATTTTTAGACTTGTTTTATAAGACTAGTTGACTTGAGTTTGATTTTTAAAGTTATTTGACTAAAAGTTTATTATAACTTGGCTTTTAAACTTGACTTAAAATCTTACTTGACTATTTTAATACCGAACTTTCAAGTTAACTTCATTACAATCAGAATTTTAAATACTTAATATTCTAAAATGTATTTAAAATTAAGTAATTTAAGTTAATAAATATTTGTAATTTTCCGATAAAGTAAGTGAATTTAAGTGTCTACTCCTTGTAAAAGAAAGAGAGATAAGATAATTATAACATCATAGGTAAGTAAGTAAAAGAGAGTTCAGTAATGGAATCATCATCATTATCGATCGAAATCAATAAGAAGATTAATCATTCTCTATTTGAGACAGGATAAAAAATTCTTTCACATGAAAATCACTTTTCAAACCTTTCTCTTTCAATTATTGTCGAATGGTAAGTGATGAGAATTGATGAGATTTATTAAATATAGTGTTATTAACGATAATATGAATAAAAAGAAAAAAAATCATAAATAAGTCTATCACAAGATGAGAAAAATTAACTTTTTTATTATTATTAAGGAGGAATGGAAAGTAGGAAGAGGAGGACAACTAAAATAGATGGCTGATAAATTTCATTATATATTTTTTGAACAGTTAGAAGTAAAGTAAAGTGAATTAAGAATAATGAAACTTTTTGTACTCACCTATGAATAGGAAAAATATAAGTAACCCTAATTCTCGCATCGATGCTTTTAAAGTTCTTCCTAATATTTGTAATCCTTTCGAATGTCTAGATAATTTGAATATTCGAAAGACTCGAACTAAACGTATCACCCGCAATATTGCTAAGGACATAGCCTGATTCGTTGACTTGTCCTAAAATATTTTTTATTAAAATAATTTTTATTAATTTTAAGAGTTTTAAAAAAGTTTTTACCTGTGGACTAACTGGTGCTTTGGGAAGATTTAACGTATCTTCTTCTTCAGCCACAACAGTTGCTAACGTAATAAAATAAGGAATGATTGCGATAATGTCGATAATATTCATAACATCCCTGAAGAAATTTAACTTATTCGGACAAGCAAGGAACCTTAAAAAAATTAATTGTTATAAAAATTTAATTAATAAAATTATGAGAAAAAAATACCTGACACTAAGTTCGAATGTAAACCATATAATACATATCGTTTCTATCAGGAAGAAGGGATCTGTTATGTCAGGTACCTCATCTTCCTCAATTTTTGTGCCATTGGTTGTTGTATTGAACACCTTTAAAAAAATTTAATTAATTTTTTAAACCATAAAAAATTATCAAAATTTTTACCTTATAATGTTTAAATTCGGGTAAAGTTTCTAGACAGAAAATAACAATTGATAAAAGAATAACAAACACGCTGATGATGGCCACGACTCTTGCTGCTTGTGAGCTTTCAGGGTACTAAAAATAAAAATTTTTGTGTTTTTAAAAAAGAGTATTTATGCAATTTTTGAAATATGTAAATTACCTCGAATAATAACCAGACTGTAGTTCATAGAATGAAAAGAAAAATAAAAATATTATTTTTAAAAATATAAACATAAAAAATCACTATGATTTCTACCCCTTGCTACAGTATGGGGACAAGTGATTAGAAACTTTTTAATTTTTTTGAATAACTTTTGTTAGAAAGCAGCTAGAGACATGATGTAAAGACGAAAGTTCATTAAAATTTTGAGTGACACATTATGGCATCAAAAGTTTTTACATATTTTAACATTTACCATAACTTTTTCCCGATTTTCAAAACACATACGTTATTTTTTTCCTTAAAAATCGCCATTTTTGACTTTTCGAAGCTGCAACTTTTGACCCAGTTAAGATAGAGTCTGAAACTTCACATAATTATTATATATATTTAGCTTAATAACTAAGTGAAATTTTAGATTTTTTGGCGAAATAGTTTTTGAGTTCTGATGAGAACAAATGTCGGACATTTTCGAAAAATTAGGATTTTATCAAAAAATAAATATAAGAAACTGAAAAAGAACTCACTCTTAACTCTGGCATTATTTGATTTGACTTTTTATAAGCTTTCTTTTGGTATATTACATGTAGATTTTACTGCAAAGGTTTGAGAGAAAAGTCAAGAGAAACATGAAAATGTCTAAATTTTCCGCCATTTTTTGCTCATTTTTTTCGACATTTTTATTCATTCTCCCAAACGTAAAAGAATTTGTCAAATCTCTTTAAAGTTTCTTAAAATTGAAGTTATTTGACGTCTTCATGCAAAAAATGAATAAGCTACTGCTTCGGTTAAGCCATGGATCATGCTTCAAATATGACCACAACAAGAATTTTGTAAACAACAAAAACAAAAATTTGGAAAATCATTGAAAACTACCGAAATACTGGTAAAGTCTTATATATATTGCTTAAATATATCATAATATAGCTTAAGCATCAATACTTAATCAAGCTTTCGCTTGTTTTCAATGAATTTCCAAATTTTTGTTTTTGTTGTTTACAAACTTCTTGTTGTGGTCATATTTGAGCATGATCCATGGCTTAACCAGAGGCAGTAGCTTATTCATTTTTTGCATGAAGACGTCAAATAACTTCAATTTTAAGAAACTTCAAAGAGATTTGACAAATCATTTTATGGTTAAGAGTAATCAATGAAAATGTCGAAAAAAATTAGCAAAAATGGCGGAAATTTTGCATATTTTTATGTTTCTCTTGATTTTTCTCTCGAACCTTTACAGTAAAATCTACATGTAATATACCAAAAGAAAGCTTATAAAAAGTCAAATCAAATAATACCAGAGTTAAGAGTGAGTTCTTTTTCAGTTTCTTATATTTATTTTTTGATAAAATCCTAATTTTTCGAAAATGTCCGACATTTGTTCTCATCAGAACTCAAAAACTATTTGGCCAAAAAATCTAAAATTTCACTCAGTTATTGAGCTAAATATATATAATAATTATGTGAAGTTTCAAGACTCTATCTTAACTGAGTCAAAAGTTGCAGCTTCGAAAAGTCAAAAATGGCGATTTTTAAGGAAAAAAATAACGTATGTGTTTTGAAAATCGGGAAAAAGTTATGGTAAATGTTAAAATATGTAAAAACTTTTGATGCCATAATGTGTCACTCAAAATTTTAATGAACTTTCGTCTTTACATCATGTCTCTAGCTGCTTTCTAACAAAAGTTATTCAAAAAATTAAAAAGTTTCTAATCACTTGTCCCCATACTGTATTTTTAAATTAAAAAATTTCATTTACCTTTTCTCTGATTTTCATTTTCAGGCAGAGGTTTTTCTTCTTCCTTAATGAAGCCTTCATCCTCTCTGTATAAAAATAAAATAAATAAAAAAAAGAAATGAAATTAAAGTTGTGCTTAAATTTAATTTATATTGCCATAAAGAGAGAATAAATGAATAATATGAGTCATTGGTATGGAAGGCAAGAAAATAGATAGAAAATGTCAGAAAGAGAGTCTATAATTCGATAAGAGAATTAAAGCGAAACTAGCAGCATGTAGCAGTATATATATGTAGGATTGGATTTTGATTGATTCGAGCTTTCATACAATATGATTACTTATGTGAGTGTGTATGTATGTTAGAAATTGAAATAGTTACAAAGAAAGACGATGTCGATTGAAATTAGACAGCATATATTTAAAGTAGAAGTTCTTCTTGTCGTTAATATTCCTATCATGGTTGTTGCTTCTGCTATTGCATTTGCTGCTTATATGAAAATTTATTATTACTAATTAGACTCTTGCGTGTATTTTAGGAATGAGATTATGAGGTGAGGACAGTAAATACGTAAAAAAATTTTATTAAACAAAAAATTTACCTGAATTTATTAATTGCTTGTTCACCTAATTCATAAAATTTTATTTCTTCACTAAATACATCTAAAGGTACGTTCACTGGTCTCCGCAATCGACCGCCTTCAAAGGTTTCATTTTTTATTTTCAAAAATAAAGTTTCAGCCAAAAAACAATTTTTGAACGATAATAAAAAAGTATGATGAAGAAAAGAAAGTTAATTAAAAAAGTTTTTTTCTCAATTAAAATAGGTAACTAGGCAGGGCTATACCCACTCAAAAAATGATTATGATGATGACGATGGTGATGATGAACTTACCGCTTTGATAGTAGTAAAGTATCGCATCGAAACTTGGTCTATTCCGATCAAAAAAATATTCATTCCGCAGCGGATCAAAATATCGTAACCTCCGCTCCGGATCACCCAAAAGCGTATCGGGAAATTGGTTTAACGTTCTTAACTGCGTCTCGAACCTTAAACCACTAACCTGTAATTTTTAATTTTGAGAAATTCCAGAAATTAGGTTTTGAAATTTTTGATTTTAGAAAAGAATTTAAAGAAAAGAAAGAAAAAGGAGGCAAAAAATTTGAAATTTCTCTTCTTTGTTTATAGATGGGAGAACAGATGTAAAGACATATAAATTATTAATTATTTTCACACACTTAAATCACAATTAGAGAGAGATAGAAACTTTGAAGAAGAAATTTAAAAGTTTTAAAACTAATTTTTTGTGTGAATTTCATTTTGAAGAAAATCGATAAATATTAAATTTTTAATCTAAACATTAAATTGTATTTTTATTTTAATAGAATATTTACAGACAGTTTTTTGGAACATTTTCATTTGAGAAATCAACAAAATGCGATAAATACAGAAAGATCCAAAAGAAGTTAATTAAAATTTTGAAAGTTTGAAATTTGATTGAAAAATTTGTTAAAAACAAACAAATAAAACTTTTTACAAAATGCAATGTTAAAATAAAGTCAAAAAATTTCAAGTAAAAATAAAATTTAAAAATTTATTTAAATTTTTTTAGCGTAATTTTTAATGTAAAACGTTGACAAAAGTCATACGTAAAATACCTACGTTGACGTTAAAACTTAACTACTTTTACGTAAAAGTATAAGTAAACATAATCAAAAAAATTTTACGTAGAACCATGTACGTTATCAAAAATTATACGTAAAGAAAATCAAAAATATTTACGTTGAAACATAGACATAATCAAAAGAATACATAAAAGCGTAAAATATTTCTTAACATTAATAAACAAATAAATGTAAAAACTTAAAAAGTCCCATCAAATTTCAAACTCTCAAAATTTTGTGAAAACTTCACAAAAGGTAAATAGGAATGAATGAAAAAAATAGATGTGGAAAGAGAAAAACTATGAAATATGTAAAAAACACTATAAATTCTGATTTATCACATCTACATAAAGAAATTGAAAATTTTTTACAATTCAAACTTGCGATGCTACTTTATATACTTTTTAATTTAATGAATCTAATTTTTCAGCAAGCTAATTTAATTGTTTTTTCCTCCTTCTCTTTACTATTTTTTGCTATTTCAATTGTCAGCTAGAAGTGAGAAAAATTGCATTTCTACAAATTTATGCATTTTCTCAAAGTCAATTTAAATTTCAAATTTTTTCGTATGGAAAAAAACTAGGATGGTAAAAAAGGAAAGAAAATTGCAATGTGACTTACATTTATTACAACTCTCTCGCAGAAATCGTGATCATGTGGTATCGGTTCGAAGTGATTTAAGCCACCACCGAACTGATGACCCGCCCCCCCTTCTTCATCTTGACTGCTCAATTTGGGTAGAGACCTAAAAGGTAAAAAAGAAGAGAAAAAATTATTAAAAAACTTTTTTTCTAATTAAAACTATGTCCAAAGGACATAAAAGATGTTTGGGATTTTTTGTGCCTCGCATTTTCATATTATATACACAGAGAAAGAAAGAGGCTTGCTTGCCATTACTTCGGTGAAGTTGCAGTAGACAACAATGAGAAATTAAAAACAAACAAACAAACAGAAAAAAAACACATCATCAACATTTACTACACAATACTTTTATTATTATTATTGTTATAGTTGTGATTTTTTTTTGTTGTTTTCATATCACCTGGAGTAAATGAAAGAAAAGAAAAATTGTGACATATACAGAAAAAAAACTTGTAAAATTGCCTCCATTTAATGACTTAATCTGCCCTGAGTGAAAGAACACAAACAGTTCAACAGAGCAGGAACTTTAAGTATTTTCTTCTTTCTTTTATCAGAACACATTCAACTCGTTCATTCATTCATTCCCTACCATAAAGTTTATGATTCTAGGTCATGACAGAATGACGTCATTTCGTATGACCTATTTATTTTTGCACCATTCTTCTCATGTGATTGCAAAAAAAGCTTTTTTTTATTATTCCCGACAATTCTTCCCTTCTGTTTACTCTCTTTTGTTATAAACGAAAAAAGAAAGATTAAAAAAATAAAAATAAATTGATTGTGTTTGTGTAAAAGTGTAATATTCATTCAAACTGCATGTATGTTTTTTATACTCTTTAATGTTTTTAAACATTTTATTTTTACATATTTAAACTTTCAATTTATTTAAATAATAATCGTTTTGTTTATTCATAGTCAATTAATTCAACAAATATTGATTTTTATTATTCATTTGCAAATTAAAGATATTTTTAAAGTATAGTCCAAAATAGTTTTATATTCTTAAAATCATTCCTAATACTGTTTCAAAGTTTTGTTTTCAGTATGGTATTTTAAAGTTCTGTGATTTTTTATGAATAAATTAATTTAAATTTTTAGAAAAAAATGCATGCATGCAAGTTGATTTACACAAAAATGTCTTTGCTTCGTTCATATTTTTGTTAAGAAATTTGCAAGTTTTATATGAAAGATATTGATTTTTAAATTTAAAAAGTTTTGACTTAATTAGAGATTTTTTGGTAAGTCAACTTGCACACTACTTGATGCATGCATGTGTCAAGTGCCAGACCCTAATTTACAAGTTTCTTGTAATTGTAATTTTTTAAAAAATAATTTGCATTTTCAACAAACAAAAGTATTTCAATTTTTTTTTATCCATTTTTGAATATCAATCAAATTGAAAATATGTAGAACAAATTAAAATGGAATAATGAATAGCGTGAAATGAATGTAAGTAAAAATCACTTGAATTCACATATAATTCAATTGCTACCGTGTTGAGTGTTTCAAGAGCTTTCATCTGTTTCTATAATGGATTTTTCTTTCACTCTTTTCCATTCACAATCATCATCAATTCTTTCTAATTTTAGCATCATATTGACTATTTATGAAAATATTTTTTTGCATTTTCTTTGCTACATTTATAGAGTAAAAAAATCACATATGTGTGCGCTATCACGCAAACTGCACAACTCTCAAAAAGTGCTAGAAAGTGTTATTTCAGATATCTGTTGAATTTCTCGCTAACGCACGTCATCACTCTGCTTACAGTCATAGCAAAGTGAGAGCATCATCACGATTGATTTTCAGTAGCATCAATATTTCGAGAATGATGATCGACAAAAGTGCAGAGCAAGTAGCAGAGAATGAAGAAATTAAGAGATAAACACGTATTTTTTGTATAAAAGAGCCGGTGCTGATTGAGAAGCATTCATTTTATGACTTTTATGACTTCCACGAATAGATGAACCTTTTTTCATCAAAAGCATGCTCTTGAACTAAAAAAAATTTGTTGTATATAAATTATCATATCATCATCATCATCATATGTATGCCGTCATCGTTGTTGTGTGTGTGTGGAAAAAAATTCATTTTTATTTTTTGGAAAGTAAGAGAAAGAGAAAAAGAGATTTATTGAAGTAAAAATCAATAAATTATTTATGAAATTCATTTGAAAAAAAAAATTTATTAGCAAATATCTTGGAAAATTTACTGGAGATTTATAAACAATCAATGGAATTTTTAGTTCTTTGTATTGAAAAATCATATGATTTATTTTTGATTTGTTTTGAATCTTCTTTGTTTGAATTTAATTTTTTAAAAATTGTTTTGTTAAATTGAGGAAAATAATTTTACTTGATTTGAAATTTTCATATACAACTTGACATTTTAAATTACTTCAACTTTATATAAGGGTTCGGACTTGCTTGTATTTTTTTACCAAGTTGACTTACATAAAACTATCTTTAATTTATTTAGATTGATTTAATTCAATTAAAATACATCATAATTAAAGAATCATTGAATTTCATACAAAATTTTTTAATTACAAATGCATTAAATAAAAACTTAATGAATGAAAAACATTTTTGCGTAAGTCAACTTGACAAAAAAATATCCACATACCAAGTAAAATATGCATACAAGTCTGAACCCTACTTTACATTTGTTTCTTGTAATTTATCATAATACGAAAACGACAAAAAATTTCAGGAAGAAGTTTTGTAAAGTAAGAAGTCGATTGCAATTTGATATTGTAAAAAAGTTAAATCAAAAAGTAATTTCTTAAAAAATTAATTTAACGGTCGAATTCTAAAGAAAGACAAAAAAGACAGAATGAAAAAAGATGATGAAACTGATTTCATTTCGTTTACTATTTTTAATAAAGATTTTAGGATTTGAATAAATAAATTTAAGATAAAAAAGAATTCGATTCGTTGCTTTAAAAATTTATTTTTGATATTGAACTTAATTCCTCAATATAAACAACTCTTTTTCCAAAATGTCAAAATTCACATGATAAATGATAAACACAACAAAACAATGCAGTTGGATAAAGTCATCACCAAAGTCACACTTTTTATCCAACAATAAAATCAGTTTTAAAAAATCACATTAATAAAATAAAAGAGGAAGAATTTATTTCATGTTGACATAGGTAGATGACACATTAAATTATTCTAGAGTAAGTGGCTAAAAATAATTTACCGGTCATCATCGTAAGATCTCTCTTTTTTCGTATGTTTTTTTATTATGTTTTACGCAATAAGATGAAAAAAAATAAATTTTCTCTCTGATTTTCTAGTGGAGCGAAGTAAGTAAGTAAGTAAAGAGCAATAAGAAAAGAATCTAAAAATAAAATGAGGGAGAAAAAAATTCTCCACATATGATGTGGCGAGAAAAGTTGTTAAATGGAAAATGAGCGTAAAAAATTATTATAGATAGTGAAGAGGGAAATGATCACATGTCTCATATCATATTTATATATTCACATATACATGCTTATGAATATACATAAACAAACACCAACAAGCGGCACTTTTTCATATTTTGCTCGAGGACGTAATAACTATTTCGCACAAGTATGTAAAAATTGAACAAAGTTTTCTTTTCAAAGAACAATTTTTTTTTGTTTACGATCAGGAAATTACGCACACACATCGATAGATACATTTTGGTTAAAGAAATTTTTTTTGCTTAAATGTGCGATGAAAATTTGTAAACACTTTTTGGCTCACTTGCCTTACTTTCTTTTGACTCTTTTTTTCAGCAATAAACAAAAGGAAAAGAATAAAAATTGCATGTTTGTATACTTTTCGATTGTAAAAGTCAGAAAATTTGTTTTTCTTTCATTTGCTATTAACAAAGTTGCGATGAAAAGAGAAGAAAAAAGTTTTTTGATTTTTTCAGCTGATTTGTTAGTTTGATGAGAGCATTGAAAACTATTTTGAAAAGGTGAAGAAAAGAATTTCATTATTTGATCATTTTTAACACTTTTATTGAAGATTTTCTTTATTGATTTTTGGTATTTGAAATTGCTTTAAAAAGAATTTTGAAAGTAAATTAAGTTTTGAAGATTTCTTTAGATTTTTGCAAGTGGTTTAATAATTTTCAGTCCAAAAGTTTTAAATTTCAATACAAAAGAACTTTTTGATCTATACAAATCAACAAAAAAACAGGTTTAGACTTAACAAATTTAAAGTTTCATAGAAAAATCTTTTTAAATTTTTTCTAGAAATTGTTTTTTAAATAATGAAGCTCTTGCACTTAATTTTTAATCCTTTTTAGTCTACTTTCCAAGAGAAGAATTTATCACTATTTACATTCGTCTTGAAATTTATTTAAAACAAATTTCCACATATTGTTAGAATATCTATTGAATTGTTAAACTAATTAGTCAAATGTATGTCAGAATAATCAATTTTCAGGATGATTGTCTCAAGAGGCACTTTTCATTCTGTTCATTAAGCTCTATTCAATAAATTTCTCTTTTCATAATTAAATTTCACTAAATAACATAAGCCAAAATTCAATAAACAATTTTTCTCACTTTATTTTTTTGCTTTTTTTCTTTTTGTGCGGTTTTTTACGAGTGTGCACTGGCAGACAAAGTAGCCATGACTGATCACCCATTATATAATTAAATACAAAATATTACAATACAAAGTAACATTTTTCGCGTATGTTCACTCAGGTGCTCACTTTGATACTGCAGCGATGCAAATATTTTACAAGTTATAGACCTCAATCGACTATAGATGAGAATGCTCCGGCAAGAGAGCAATAGCATGAAAATTTATTGCTGATTAATGAATTTTCAGATATTAAGAGCATTTGTAGAGTGGAGAAAAATCGAACACAATGAATTATAAAGGCATTTTTCTCTCTCTATTATTGCCATTTTCTGTTTGTTTTAGACATGATTAAAGTTGTGCAATTTTTTAAGGAAGAAAAAACATGTGTCACTGAACTATGATTAAAAAAATCTAAAAAAAGAAATTTCTCATTAAAAGAAAGTTAAAAGAGAAGAAATTTTAAAGGACATTTTGTTGCTGATGTTTGACTTTTTTCTGTGTTCTCATCATCTACCCTTGAGCGATACAACAGCAAAGAAACAGTAACGGAAGGCAAAAAGAAGAAAGAGGAAGCAAAAAACAGAGACACAGGAGTTATGGAGAGGGTTCGCAGTAATTTATTTATATCGTAAAATTTTATATTGCCGAAAAGAATTTCCAAAAAAAAAATTTTTTTAAAGAAGCTCTTCTAGCAGAAAATCCCAAAAAGGAGAAAAGAGAGAAAAACTAAAAAGCATGAGAGAGAATAAAAAAGTTGTTTTGTTGTTGCTGTTACTGATGTTGACTCTACATAGCCAGCATTTCCATATTCGCGTATTTGTTGCACATGCGCTAGCATACCAGGAGGAATTGTGTTCCTACTTGGAATTTTTTTATACTTTGTACATAATGTACATAAAAGAAAAAAAAAAATTATGCGAGCAAGAGCAAGACACGATGATTTTGGTGAGATAAGTAAGTAAAGAGTTGGCAAATCTGCAGTCATTTCTCTTTTTGAGTTGAGCTCAATTGTCAATTGTAATCAATCGAAGTAGAAGCTTACCTGTCATTGTAAAGAGGGGGCGGTAAACTATTTTGACTTTCACCGCAACTTGGCGGATCTTGTCGTGGTTCTAGAACTGGTGTTAGGCCCCATTTGCCAATTAAGTCTATGCGTGAAATGGCTAAACCAACAACTTCTTTACACTATGAGTCTTTTTCGCATTAACAACTGCAAATTGACTCCCGTTATCTTTCACTATTGTTTTGCATTTAAACTTTTTATTTTTCAGTCACAATTTTATTTCATCGAAATTCTTTTTGTACGATCAAATTTTCTTTTACATAATAAATCTTTTTTTATTTTGCTGCTGCTATTTAACTTCTATTCAGACTTGATAAATATCACTTTCACAATAAAGATATGCTCGCATTTCAACATACACACACATACAAGTGAAGGAAGCCCCACTTGCAATTCTTGCACTTTTTAGCCTTCCTAACTACTTTTTCAATAAATAAGAAAATTGCTTTTGAAAAAATTGTAAAATTTCTTTTAAAGATGAATTTTTAAAATTTTTATTTATGACAAATTAAGTCAACTAATTGAATAAGAAATTAATAGAAGTTTTTAAAGTCTTTAAAATAAGTGCTTGAAAACACATACTTCAATTCAGGCACTCAGAATTAATCATTTGGAAAAACACACTGAATATTCAATGTTTTGAGTGTTTACAACTTTTACGATTTGTTTATAAAAAACCTAATAGATTTTCAGTTTTGAGAGACTTTTAGACATCTTCTATATTACTCAAAATTATTTGTTAAAAACATTTGGTATTTTTTTAAAGTTCTCAAATTTATTTGTAGTAATAAAACGTTTGAAAGACTTGTCAAATTTATGACATTTTAAAATCGTTTAGTTTAAAGACTTAACAATTAAGAAAAATTTCCGTTAATTCATAATGAATCAAATAAACTGTAAAAAATATTGAAACAATAATAAACAAAGAACAGGCCAAAAGAAGTTCTGTGAAACATAAAAATCAAAGTATTTTAACCTTGCGAAATTTCAATAAAAATCTATTAAGACTTGCCAGTTTCAATTACTACTTTCTAAGTTTTTCGTATGGTTTTTTTTGGTTTGCACTTGCCCACCGATAATTGTCAAGTTCCAGTTCAAGTTGATTTACTCGAAAATATCTTTATCTCATTCAAATTTTATTAAATTTGATCGAAACTTTTATAAATTTAAGAATTATTAACTTTCACATAAATTTGCCGAATTTGGATCAAGTTTCGTCTGAATGAATTAGAGACATTTTTTAGCAAATCAACTTGAATTGCTACTTGACTTATTGGCAGGCAAGTTTCTTTAATTTCTAATACAAATTCTTATAATTTCCTATTTTTTTGTTACTAATACAAAATCAAAATTAATGATTTTATTTATATTAATTTAAAAATAGAATTGATTTTATTCTTGAACTTCATGTTTTCAAAGTTTCGAAGAAGAAATTAAAAGGAAATTGATGGAATTATTTTTATCATAAGAATAAATTATATTGTAAGAATCATCATGAAATCTTAGAAATCATTCACCATTAATCAAAAGATCTAAAAATATTTAATTTTGGAAAAAAAGTAACGAATATTTTGTCACATATATTCCAGAGAATTTCTTATTAAATCAAATTTTATGAATTTTAATTCGGTATTCATAATTAAAAATAACATTCAACTCTGAGATACCAAAAAAATCAATCACTTTTTAAATTTTTAATAATTGTCTCAGCCTTGTATTAAATCATTTCGTCACATATTTTTTCATATTATTTATTCTCCTTAAAAATAAAAATTCTCATTCTAAGTATGAAACCCAACTTGACATAAATAAAAAATTCTAGTGAAAACTTTAAAAATTCTCTTCAAGTGAGCAAAAATGTCCTCAACAGCAAAAAAGCATTCATTAATTGAATTTTTTCTAACAATCCTTATGGCATATATTTTGCACTAAAAGTACTTATGAGTGAACCGATGTGTAAGGAAAGAGAGAAAAAGAAAAGTTGTTTGGAATGATTTTTGCATTGCAATCAAAAGAGCAAGAAATCATAAAAAATGGATCCAATTACGAGTGAATGAAAAAGAAAGAAAGGCGAGAATGAGTATCATAAATTGCTCTAATGACATTCATGCTCGACTGTCGTGTATACAATTTTAATTGGTAATGAAATCATTACGCAATAGCAAAAATTGAATGATAAATTCCTTTCCAATGCGAAGAGAAAGTAATGAAAAAGAGCCAATTGAATTTCATTGTGGTAACTGACGAAACATGATACACACATGTGAAATTGCGCTAATTAATAACATTAAGGCTTTCAGTCTAAAAATTTTCTTTCTTTCTCTCTCATTTTTTTCGCTTGTTTTCACATGTGCTACTGTAAACGTTGATGGGCAAAAAAAGTCATTTTCCTTTTTCTCTCTCGCATACATGAAAAAAGAAAAGAAAAATATCGAAAGGTGAATTTTTCACTAATCACAAGACGTGAGTTGAAACAATAATAATCGAAATGAGAAGAAGAATAAAAATTTTTCTCTTTCTGTGTTCTTTAATCTATTGCCTTCTGGATTTTATTTCTTTTCACTTTTTATTATGAAAAACAGATTTCTTCAAAATTTTTAGTAGAAATGGTAGTTCTTTTTCTTTGAAATCAAGAAAATTTTATAAAATGAGAATTTTTCTAAAAAGATAAAGAATAATGTCCGACAACTGTCATGAAAAATTGGCATAGCATTTAAAGTGAAAGGAGATAATTAAAATTTTACAGGAAGAAGTGAAGGAAAAGGCAAAATGTGCAACATATAACATATGCGCATTTGAATCTGAATGAAGAGAAATTTTCACTAAAGGCATTTTGTGCCTTCATTATCAACTTTATAAATGTGAATAATTAAGTGAATATAAAGGGAATAATTTAACTGCTGTTGAGGACATTTGAAAATTTCACTTTTTTCACTAGCAAAAAAATTTCTTCTTTTCTCACAGCTCAGCAAATTTCTGTGCACTTTTTTTATGATATCAATTTTGTTCTTCTTTTCACTAATTTTCACTATCACGAGAAAGAGAAACACTTCCTTTTTCCTTTAATCAAATAATTTTCTTTCACTTTGGTTGGCATAGAATGAAAGGAAAGAAAAAATGAATATAAAATAAAGAAAAAATTGAATGTCTGATGTTTCGTGTCTGAATAGAATTTTCTTTCTTTCTCTCTCTTGCTAGGCAGGAAATTTTCTGTATTATTTTTCCAATTGTTGATTTATTTGATGACTTTTTCTCGCGATAATTTCTCTTGTTAGGCTTTAAATTCCAACACTTTTAATAATGCTTTTGCTTTCATTTCACTAGCAAATAATTTTTATTGTAAATATATAAAAAATTCTTCTTTCTTTCTCAATATTTTTCACTTTTTTTTCCTCTTTACTCGGGCGAACAAAATAAATTTTCTCGTTTTGCTGGGAAAACGAATACTGGTTAAGTTTTTTGCTTCAGTACTGCGAAAAATGTGAAAAAAGTTTACCGAAAGGAATTGGAAGCAAAAAAATGAGACAATGATTTTGACTGAGCATGCGTAGAGTGTGTTATCATTGAGCTTTGTTGTTACAAATTTGAGCTTTAAGTTTGTCTTTTGACATTCATTCTTAAACATTTCACAAAAATTTGAATTTTGACAATTTTCCAAAAAAAATTTCATTCTAAATTTCTTTCATTGTTAATAGTTCAATGGACATTTATTGTTAGTTTTCAGATTACCTTGAAAAAAAAAAACTTTCAACTGTGAGAGAAATGTTGAGAATTTACTCTCACTCTCTCACCATTTTCGAAATTCCTCTCAATTTTCTCATTATTTCGAAAATCCACATATATAAAAGTTTTTTTTTAATTTTTCTATCTCTTTATATCTATATGATTTTTCCATAAATTGTTGCCAACTAGTGGCTATTAAAATTTAATGACAATTTGACAAAGAATATGCAACAAATATTCTCATTTGGGAAATTTCTAATTTAAGACAGCAAAAAAAATGCGCAAGACATATGAGAATTTCTTTTTTATATGTGATGATTTAAAAGCAGTGTTGGCGAAAAAAACATTCAAAATGAGTATACGAGAGATGAATTTATGAATTTTCATGCTGTTTCGTATAAAGTTCAAGATTTTCTATTTTTGTTGACCTTCATTTTTCTACTTTGATATATTTTGAAAGATTTTTAAGTAATACTGAATGTATTCAGTTACATAAAATTCATTGACATTTTCCATATTTATAGAGCAATAAAGGAAAAGTTAAATGGTAAAGGAAAAATCACTACCATTTATTGGATTTAATTTTTTCTTCCCTTTTCTTTTCTCTTCTAAAAGGATTATTTAGCGGGGCGGTTGAGTGAAATGAAAGCAACAGAGAAAATTTAATAATAATGAAAAAAGTGTGAGAAAGAAAGAAGGAAAAGAAAAGAATTGACACGAGCTTGTCATTAGAAAACTATAAGCTTTTTAAATTATGAAAACAGACACGTCTTGATTAGGTTGAGTTGAAAAAGGGGAAAAAATCATAAAAATATGTACGAAAAATTGAAATATTCATCATTGACATGACTATGGCTGTCAAATTTCATTATTTCAAATCGCTTTCACCTCAATTCAATTTTCTACTTTCTCTCTATCTTTTTCCTTCTTTATTTTGTATATTTGAATGAAGCTGCTTGATTTTATTTTATTAAAACAATATAATTTTTGTTGCTCGTGCATAAGCGAAATGTTGTAAATGAAACAGACAAGAATGATGCACAGACTGGTCTTTTTTAATTAGAATTTATCAAGATTTATTATGAAATGAATGAACATTTCTTGGAAGGATTGGTTTATTAGATTTAAGGCCAAATTTAAATGAATTTTATGGTTTTTCTTTTTCATTAAGTTAATAATAAAGAAATTGCAGTGAATTAATCAAATTCATAACTCAATTTACTTGAATTTTCTTAAATTTGAAAAATAAATAAATTGTTTACAAACATTGAAATATGTTTAAAATTCATTTGACCGTTAAATTAAGAAATTTCATTTTCACATATTTAATTAAATTCATATCATAATTGAGTTGATAATACTTCGAGTCTAATTTAGTGAAACCACGAAAATTAATCAACGTATATATACGCATACCTAAAATATACATTCTCTCACCTATTTTCCTAATTTTCTTAATGCTTACATTTCATTCATTCTGCTAGGTAGCGAAATGATAAAAAATGTAATTCAAGAGGAGGATGAGAAAAGTATGGACATTGCAATGACATTGACATAAGCTCAAGGAATGAAATTGAGTTAGAGAGAGAAAGAAGAAATAAGAGAAAAATTCCCATGTAACACCAACCGCACACACATAGTAATCACCTACGACAACGAAATAGAACCTTAGACGAGTGAGAGAAGGAAAAAGAGTAAGAATATGTAATTTGAAGGAAAAGAAGCTAAAACCGCACACATAAGTGAACAAATGAGAAAAAGAGAGAGAACGAATGAATGAAAGGAATGGAAAGAAGGTGTTGGAAGTAATAACTTTTTTGCCTTTGCTGCTCTACTTATTGCTAGCATTATCTTAATGTTTTATTTATTTTTTCCGTCAATATGCTGTCATTGATATGAAATAAATTACTTCCCTCCTCGAATATCTAACCGATATGGAATTTCTAGCTTGTAAGGCTATAACAAGCGCATTTTAATACCCAAATGTGTGTTTGAATGTGAATGTATGACAAGCCGTCTAACTGCTTATTGTTGGTTTATTGCACAGAAGAGAGAAAGAAAAAAAAAAGACAAAAGATCAATAAGGAAAGGATAAAAGTGGCAGTCAGCAATTCTTACTATAGCATAAGATGAGCATAAATGTATTCTGATTGCTTCACATATTTGAGTATGCCAAATGATGATTATTATGTATATAACATAATGATGAAAATTTTCCACTGAATTTCGATGAAATGACATACTTATGCTCATATGCTTAATAGTTACTTCATCATATGCCGAGTTAACTCGAAGCGCAGCAACGGGAAAAAGAAAAGTTTTTTATCTCTCTTGTACAATATGTGAATATGTATGTAATAGAGTGGAAATGGATTATGACACACTTCTAGCTTTGGCATATACAATGTTGCAAATATGTGAAACTTTTCAATTTATTACAGCATTGCGGAGCAGAGCAGACAAGATGATATTATGTCATAGTTGCGAGAGGCAATATATTCTCTATTGACTGAGATTTGGCATTTAATTTATATTTGTTAAAATTTTATAATAAATATGAAAACAAGTTTTCTATAAATTTAAATAACAATTTATAAAATTGTTTGTATGCTTACTTCTTGTAATTATTCTCTTTTATAATAATTAAAAATATTTCAAATGTTAACAGAACTTTTCCATTAGAATGTTTTGAAATTGAATTTTAATGCAATTTTGACAGTAAATTAGACAACAATGCATAAACAAGAAACTCATTATAACAATAAATTAAAATTTGTTCTCTGAAATTCCTTTTCTGATTTATAAAATTTTAAGAAAAAACATAAAATCCAAAATTCGCTATCAATCTCTCCCGCTTTTTGGTTTATTTTTACATGCACGCACAACAAGAAAAAACCTTATTATAATATTATAATAATAATGAATCGATCGATGAGTGAGAAAAAAAACAAAAGAAATAATATATTATGTGTGTGTAAAGAAAATCCATGTTCATAGGCACATCAGACAACAGTGACTAACTAAATTGAAGAATTTTTCTTATTTGGTGTTTTGTGCTCAATCGCTTTGATAAATCAATATCACTTTACGTTGAAAATAAGTCGAATAAGGGAGTGAGAGAGCTCATGGCAATTGCAATTTTTATTTACTTGTGCTTACTTTATGAGCTTCCGCACTGTTTATTTACTTTTGACTTTATTTATTGGTTTTTTCCTACTTGTCGCTATCGATGAAGCTCACGAAGCAACTTTGCCGATTTAATATCATTCAATAGTTGCTGACTTCATCAATTCAATTTTTATTTTCATGTTTGAAGAGTTGAGAAATTTAATAAATATGATAGAAAAGTGCACGAAGTATATCGATAATGATGAATCTCAAGAGTAAAACAATTACTTATTGTGCAGTGAAAATCATGAATGGGAATTGGAGTATTTGGAATGATAGCAAAATTGTAATTTAAATAGGGATTTTAAGAGATTGATTTTCCAAAATATTTCCTAAAATCATCATCGTCTTGCAATTTTACAATAGATAAAAAACTTTTCTTGTGTTTATATTCATTATATATACACAGTTAAGTATCTACATCCAAAATAACACAATGTAAGCATCTTTTAAAGTAATGATAACCTTGAGCAATTTTTCTTCTCTTTTTCTTATGAAAACAAAAAGTTTTTAATACATCGTCCAAAAAATATGCTTTTATTTTCATGATCATCGTAAGAAACTTTTTTTATTCCATTCATGTATGTGTATGAGAATGAGAGAAAAATTTCCCCGCATTATTTTAGTTTTTAACATGCAAATTTTATTGAGAAAATTTCTTTCTCTTTTGTTTATAAAAGAAAAACTCCATACACAAATATCAACAACAAATTTCCATGGTGTTGGTATTTTCTTATATACTTTGGAAAAATTATTTTCTTTAGATGTGTTGGTTAAAGATTCTAGTACATCACTGCAATTACTGATGAGCTTTTCTACTTGTGATAAGCTTATAAAAGTCTAGTACTTAACAGGAGCATCAAAAAGCTTCAAAAAACTTAAAAATGCACTTGCATGTCATATGAGATAACAATTGAACTTCCTGTTTTATTCTGTCGTAATAAATGCTAATATTAAAAGCTTTTTCATGTTTTTTTTCTTAAATATAAAAAGCTCGTAAATTGCATGGCATGTGACATTATGATTTGTGATGTTTTCCTTTCATGTGACATGAACAATTTGTGCAAAATTTATTGTATGTGAATTTTTAGTAAAATTTTAAAATAATCTCTTTTGCTTAAAATTTACATAAAATCACAACATTATGAAAATTTTAATCTTTTTTGATTGATAAAAATTTTTAAAAGTAAAATAATTACAAAAATTTTAGTTTGTTTTAAATATTTTGTATAAAAATTTGTATTTTTATCAGTTGCTTCATATTCTGCATGTATAAATGCATTTCAATTAAGATTCTTGACATGTCTATGATATTTTATTAAAATAAAAATTTTAAGCATTTTAAATTGATAAAATTTTGACTATGGAAACTTCAAATTTATTATAATGCACAAATAATTTATTTTTTTTTTTTGGAAAAAAATTAAAAAATATGTTGAAATTTTCACAAATTCTAATTAATTACTTTCAATATGCATAAATTCAATTTGTTGCTTAATTTATTATAATTTGATCTCATTATTGATTTTTTATTGCTAACCCATTTATTGCCTTGAATAAACAAAACAATTTATGAGTATATGTATAGTAAACATGAAGTAAATAATTTGCATGTATGTGGTAGCAATAGACTTTAAAATATAGAGCACATTTTGACGATTATGACGATGTTAAACATGCTATGCATGCAAAAAATATCTTCATTCATTCTATACATGTCGTGTTACACACTTTGATGCAAATTTTCATTCAAAATAGGTGTCATCGCTAGTTATTGTTGAAATAGGATTATAGTTGAGAGAAACTATCAAGTGATGAGATTTTGACATGCAATTTTTTAAAAAATCTCAAAAGCTTTGCATTGATGCCAGAAAAGTCTGGCTAACATATGAAGAATTTTTTGTTTTTTTGGTATGATAGAGGAGGTTAAATTGAATAAGAATCTGGGTCAAATGAGTGGCTATCAATAATCAAAGTAATGCTATTGCATTTTTGCCAAGAAGAAACGATGCGAACTACTGCTTTTTTGTAACAATGCCAAAAAAAATCTTATAAAACTCCAGTTTTTTCGGCTCCATTCGACTTTTTTTTGCAATTTTCACCCATGCTTTTGGTAGTGCAATAAAATATCAGACAAAAAAGTTTTTCTTGAATTGGAATTGAGAATTACATTTATTCATGATCTCTGCTGCTACTGTTCATAATTCCACCCACTTATAAAATATCATAAACAACAACTATTTATCATACTTTTATGACTGTTGAAAAAGAAAGAGAACAAAAAAGTTAAAGCTAATAGAAAATTCATGAGAGTGCAATCAAATGTAAATAAGTTTAAGCAATCATAAATTCAATAACAGCACATTTGGTGCTTATTTTTTTTGCTTTCTTATATGCTCCGTATGTTTTGGACAAAAGATGTGTGCATACACATGTTTGCTTGTTTTTCACTCTTATTTTGTTTATTGAAAGGAAGAAAATGCTTTTTTCAGTTGAAAAGCCAGATAACAGAAATTTATTCAGTGATGAAAAATTAAAACAGAGTTGGAAATTTATGAAATTTAATTAAATTTTTCAATTAATTTCTATAAAAATATTTTGAAAGAGTCCCAACACTGAAGAAGAAATGAAACTTTATGTGATTCTTACAACATATGGTGAAACATTCAAGAAATAAGGCGGAAACACAATTCTAATTTAATTTCTTTTCCATTTCGTGTGTGTGTGTGCAGGAAAGCAGACACAAAAATTTTCTTTTTCAGAGTCTATTTGAAAATGTGAACAACAAGAATAAAAAATAAAACTTTTGCTAACAGTACTTTCCTTATGTCCAAGCTTTTTATTATTTTTTAAAAAAGAAAATTGTCTTTTAGCAACAAAAAGAAGAAGAGTTTTATTTCTCTATTTGATGTAAGTGAAGAATACAAAAGTTATGGTTTATCAAGAGATAGGAAAATTTAGACAGAATATGCATCTATGTCAAATGCAGTAATTGATTTTTCTTCTTCCTTTCCCAAATGTAAACCAATTATCTAGAGAGCAGGCTCAACAAAATTAATTTCATGTCAATGTACTTTAGCAATAAGACAAATATTGTCTCTATTTTAATTTCATTAAATTTTCATTCTAAAATTTAATCTACTTGTACACGTGCTAATGAATGACAGTCAGTAAATTAAACTTAAATATTATTCTAAGTACAGACCAGTTCTATCATAGAACTTCTATGAAGAATCATGTAAACCATTATAAATTTTTAACAATAATTTTATAACAGGTGCTTCAGTTCATCATTATTACCATTGACTCTAAGTATAATAATGATGTTTCATTTGCACAAGAGCAATTGAATTATTAATTGAATTTCTAAGAATTTTCAATTTCACCAAGAGCAATTAAAATTTTAATTAATATATCACTTCAAAATATTTCATTGAAAATCACAAAAATGCAACAATAATAAAATTATTTAATCAATATTTAAGCAACTACCTCAACATTCAATCCTTCTCTCTACCACCAACATGCGTTTCATATAAATATTAAAAGCCGTTTAAATAAATCTGTTCATTGACTATAGGTTCAAAGTATAATTTTTCATGTTCTTTCACGCTAGTAACGTAAAATAGAGAGGAGAAAGAGCAAATACAATAACAATAATAAAAAGAGTTGCATGAAATTTTCATCGATTTTTTTAGTCTTGCGGTATTTTTTTCCATAAAGCTTTTTTCCCTCTCATGAATCCTAACTCGCTCACTAGTTCTGTGTTTACGTGTAGAAGCAGAAAAAAACGCAACACTAGCTAAAGAGTAAAAAAATCAATAAGCGCTAAGTTTTCTTCATTTTATTCATGATTTTAGTGAAACATGAAAAACAATCTAAACATACAAAGAGAAAAAAAATTCTTTCTTTCAACATACAAGAAGCACAAGTAGGCTTTTTTCATGTTCAATGCTTTTACGGCAGTAACTTTCTCTTCCATCGCCAAAATGTATGAAAACATTCGGGTTATAAGTTATTACTGAATGTCATACAAACTCTTAAGTGTGTGTGTGTGTGTGCGAGTAAAAAATTATGAAAAAAACCACAAATATACAAATTCCAAAGTGAGGGAGAAGAATGAAAAAAGGTTGCTTACTGCTGCTTTTACGAGCTTAACATATGAATGTAAAAAACACGGAAAATGTAATGAATTGAAAGCAAATGAAGAAGTGGAATGAGATTCAAACAGTGAAAGCATGAAAGTCTATTGTGTTCATGTTACCGAATGAATTCAAATGACATGAAAAGCTCAACCGCATATATACATATTAACTGAAGTCAGCGAATAAAAAGGGTGCCCACAAGCGTGCCATGTGCCATACAAGGAGGAACAATTTAGTGAATCGGAAGTAGCAGTTGAATTCCTAATTTCAATGTCACGAGAAATGAGTTGGATTTTTTTTTTGTTTTCAGGTATTGAATTTAAGTGTCTGAAAATATTGTTAATTATTCATTGTTGTCAATTGGACATAAGTTGAATTTTTTTTTCACTTTCGTTGTTGATTTTTACCATTTTTATATTTGCAATACTTCAGTCAATATTTGTAAAATTCTTCATATATGTTTAATGCAAATATTGAAAAATTAAAAATCAATTTTTTCAAATGTCTATTTCTAGTTTTCTCTCTAAAAACGTCACAAAATTCACTATTCAGATGATAGAAAATATATTCAAATCCCGAGGCCGCTTTTATTCATTCTTTGGTCATCGTTGTAATTTTTTCATCCAATTTTATTCCCTCTTTTTCAATCGTTATCATTCAATCATATCCAATTCATAATGGACGAATTATTTACTCAATAATAAAAAAAAGGAAAATTCATTCGACTAAAAATGAGCCATTCACAAAAAATTCTTTTTGTCTGTTGTTGTTCATTTGAATTTAATAAAATTGATAGGAGAAATTTCTTGCAATTATCTCCATGAAAATTGCTTAAAATCAAATTTGTGTTTTAATTAAAAACATAAAAAAAGCAGCAAAAATTAAAGGGCCATTTGTTATAGTATATCCAACTTGAATTTTTTTTGGATTACCTACAATAAAATACTCGAGTTAGATTTTATACAATAGGTATTACATGCATGCGGAAATGTAAATATTTTGGTTGTTCCCTTTTGTATAATTTAACAACATGAGTTAAGCAGGTAGGCTGTTCTTGTCTATGTTTTCAGATTAAAGAATGCAGTAAATTTATTGATTCCTAATTTTACCCCAATTTTAGAACAAAAATTATTTATGAATTATGCAATAAATTGTATCGGCATGGCAATTAGTCGACAATTTTAATATCATTATTTGTGAAGTGCGCACTCAATTTACGTTGAAAATTAATTAGTGGTGTGACACTAAACTCTGGTGATTGATGCTGTTAGTATGTATGCAATGCAATTAATGTTATTAAAGTATTATGTTTCATTGATTCCTGATATTTTTTTCACTGCACCATATTTTTTGGGAAGTTAATTGATGTCACAATGTTCATTATCAAATTTCTTGAAGAATTTTCCATTAAAGTTATTTTTGTTAGCTTTAAATTATTGATTTAAATCATTATTAACGAGGTATTTAAATAAATAGCTTTAACAACTGCTATTTCATAGCTAGGAAAACAATTAAAATAATGAGCATTGCTTTTTTGATAATTTTTATTCATAGTACTGTGAAGATCAGGGGGATAGACACGGTGGCGAAAGGGCGAAAAAAACTAAAAGGGGCGAAAATTTTCGCCCCTTTTTTGAAAAAATTTATCAAAACGTTTGAAGTCGTAAATTTAAGTCTTGATCACGACTCATAATTTTTAGTCTAATTAACATTTTTTTCAATGCAATAAGCATTTTTTATGTATAATTAAATAGAATATAATCAAAAATGACAAAAAAGTAAAGAAAAATTGAAAAAAAATTCGGCATGATCAGGATTCGGACCCACGATCTCGAGTTCATAAAATTGTTTTGTAAAATTTTTAAAAAGGGGCGAAAAAGGGCGAAAAGGGCGAAATTTTTTTTAAGTTTTCGCCACCGTGTCCGTCCCCTTGGTGAAGATTATTAATTAACATAAAAATAAAACTACAGATGAGACTTTTCACAAGCAAGCAAGTAAAAAAACCTCAAAAGTCAAAAACATAAGTACTCTTGATAAATTTCTTTCATCATAAATGTAACTCGACAAAAAATTTGTCAGCGACTAAAAGAAAAGCTCATCTCATCAATCTCAATTTAAGCTTCATATTTTATAAGCGAAAAGAAAAATCCCCGACCGCTTAAAAATATCCACTGCATTGCTCACACTACTGTTTTTATATTTAAATACAGTTGGGAAAAATCACAATTTCCCTTGATAAATATGTTAAAAAAGCTAGCGGCAGGCAACAACAACGACGACAGCATGAGAGCATGGGCCAAAAAAGAAAAGGTTTATAATTTGCTAATGAATGACTGCTGTTTTTTTATGCAAACTCATAGGTGAAGAGAGAGAACTTTGTCAAAAAATGTTTTTTCTTTCTTTTACTCTTGACTTAACTCAATTTACTGTTGGTTTCGGTTGATACGTTGATAAACGTTAAACCAAACATTAACAGCCATTTTCCTAGTTAACGATAACAATTTTCTCTTTATTTCTGCGATTCTCTTTCTTTTATTAAAATTATTATTATGAAATTTTTCTTTCGTATTCACACACATAAAATCATGATTGCGGAAAATAAAAGGAGTAAAGCAGTTTTTTTGTGTAATTTTCATTTCATTCTAAGCTTTTTGTCAACTCATTTTACCTCATTTAACTTTGTATGCGTGAATAAAAAAGTCTATGAATGGAAACTATAAATACACACAAAAAAAGAAAATGACAATAAATTTATACGATGAAGAGGAGGAGGTTGCCACTAAACATTAATTATTGATCATTATAATTTACCACCCCTTAAATTTAATCAATAATTTCTCGATTCAATTCATATTTTGAATGTAGAAAAAAAGTTTATTCTTTCCATATAGCAAAAAGTTTCATTTCTGCTGATTTTGTAGATTTGCAAATAAATTTGGTTTAGCATGAAAGATATTTTATATTTCTCTATGTCTGTGTGTGTATACATGAATATCCAAAATGATTAAATGTTTTCTCTTCTATCACTGTTATCTAGCATTTTCCATCGCATGCATACACAATATTTTCAGCTTTGTTCCTCTTTTTGTTATCATTGTGGACAATCAAAATTTAACTGGAAACTCTTGTTTAATGCCAAATAAATCTTTTGGTTAATTCTTTTTTCAGTTCATTTTGCAGTGAATTTTGAATTTGTTCAAGTTTTTAGAAGGATTTTTTTTTTCGATTTTTCTACGGATTTCAATTTAAACAATAGAAAATTTTGTTAGGAAATGTAAAATACTCTTATTTTAAACGAAAACAGATTGAAATACGCTTTTATAGAAAACTGCAGGTTTTAAATATCTACAGATGTTTACATTGGTTTTTTGAATGTAAAGATACTTTGGTAAATCAAATGTTAATCAATTATTCTTGAAATTATTTTAATTTACAAGATTAATAAGAAAATTTTTGCCTAGAATTATTTTATGCAGGTTATGCTAATCTGCGTGAAATTTAAACAAAAATAGACAAAATCATGCAAATTTGAGCAATTATTTCATCATAATTAATTTTAAAAAAAGAAATTATTTTTCTTCATTAAAATTCTATGATACAAAATACCTTTTTCTGTTGTAAAAAAATTTATCTTTTTTCAGCTTCCTTTTGTCCTGAATTTACTAAACCATTAAAATTTACTGAATTCATCAATTTATATCACTTTATATTTTAGTTTCAACAAAACTTTCTTTCTTTTGCTTTTCCTAATTTAAAAATTAAAAGAAAACTAACAAAACTTTTACAATTCTTACAAAAGTGAATGTCTACAAAGATTAAACTGATAAAAATCTTCAACCCTTCATTTTCTTTTGTAATTTTCAATCTATTTCAATCAAGAAGTGACAAAATGTCAACAATGTAATCATTTTCATTCATAGCGATTAAATACATACTCATTCTTTGTTAATTTCTCAAGGATGTTCAGAAATCTTGTATAACAACATCCTTAAATTATTCTCGTACAATCATTCCATCCTCTTCACAACTCTCACTTAACTGCCTCTCACGAAAGAGCTTTCATGCATGCTACATTTGTAGTAAAGAATTATCTTATATTCATGTTCACTCAAATGGAAAAAAAGAGTGGGAAAAGAAAAGAAGAAGAAATATCTCCTTTTTGCACAGATTTTGATAATGCAATTCACGTTCAAACAGTTCATTTTATGGATGTTTTGTTGTTAAAGAAAAAATAATGAAAAGTTTGCTTCCTATCACACTTTTTCTTTCTTTTTTAGCTATATATAAAATAAAGATTAAATTTTGATATGCAATGCAATGACGAAGAAAAAGAAGTTTTTTAGGCAATAGTTTTCTTATCATGATTTTCTTTGAGTTTGAAGAAATTGAAAAGATAGAAAAGTTTTTAAAGAATTAAATTTCAATAATTTAACCTTGATATTTGGACATTGATTGCCGGACAGATTATAAATCAATGGATTAACTTTAACATTTTCCCTCATTCGACATATACAGTTTTTTGGCCTCAAATGTTCATGCGAAAAGGAAATAAATATCGACAAAATGTTATATATATAGTGGACACAGATGGGAAGACATTTTTTTATGTATAAGGGAACGGAAATTATCATGGGAATGTGGCATGCTTTAATCACATTTAATGTGCGCTTGCCTTTATTAATTTTTTTCCCTTTTTTGTCTGTTTTGATTCCAACAAAAATAGCAGTTAAATAATTCAAAGAACAAAAAACATATTGTCTTTCTATCCACTCAAAAACTTTTTCACTAAATTCCCACGTGAAAATTTTTTTATGTTCTGTTTAAAGAAAAAGTTTCCAAATGAATCAGAGACTTTTTTGTGTGCTCACTTTTGACATGGCATGACAGTGAAAAAAAGCTCATCAAAAAATACTCTTACATACGTTTTACTCATAAAAGCATAAATATTCCCATGACATTCAAAACCTCTCAATTTTTACCTCCTTTATTTCTTCTTTCTCTTTTAATCGATCAAAAATGATGAGAAGAAAACTTTTTTTCAACTCATACTGCTGGTGTTTCTTTTTACTGATCTGCCAGCATATAGAAAATCGTTTTATGACCATTATTATTGTTATTACGTGTGTATTATGAATGATCATCATTTACTTACTAATTTATTGGAAAACAATTTCGATAATCAGAAAATTTTATACAAATTCACCAAAAGTTTTTGAAATCGTTCATCTATCAAATAAGATACAAAATTGAGCTGATAAAACTTTTTTTTCACAAGCACGCTGCTGTGACATATTGAAAGTATATGCTTGACAGGCAATAGGAAACTAGCTGAAGGTAATGATGGAGAAAAAAGCCACGAAAAAGGAAATATGACAATTTTTCACACCGCTTGATTACTTTTGTAAGCGAAAGTTTTATTATTCTCTTCCTTTCTCACTCACACTTTATTCTCTGTTCATACATTTATTACATTATTTTTTTGTGACCTAATAAATGAAATGGAATGGAATTTATATAGGTATATTCTGTTGAAAGTATATAAAATGAAGGGAAAAAAGAAGAGAATTATATGACACTAAAGTAATTTCTGCAAACACGTCAATTTTTTTTTTCTCTGTCTCTTTTTTGTTGAATATCAAGGAATATTTTTAAGTTACTTATCGGAACAAAAAGAACTTTTTACTATTGACCTTGTTTGAGAAATTTTTAAATTTTACGAAATTTTTATTTATCAATAAACTTTCAAGAAATTTCTCAAAAAATTCCTAATTGCAATGAAGCATTAATACAAAATTGTTGAATTTAATATGTAAAGATAAAAAGAAATTCAAATTAACAATTTAAATACAAGACAAAAGCAATTTGGGAAGATTTGATAATTTAAACTACCAACATAAAGAAAATTTGTTTTGGTCAAAATTAGTCCACAATATTTCAAATAAGATCATATATTTTATAGCCTTGCCGGTAAAAAAGCTTTCATAACATCCATTAAAAGAATTTTCATTTCAACACCAATGTCTATCCTCAATCTTTTTCTAACAAAAAAATTATATTCTCAAATTGAGGATATAAGATAACATTTTTTAAGAAATATTTTTGAGCGCATTTGCTAAGTTTAAAACATAAAGAAAACTTAGTAAATCAAGTCAGCCAAACAAAATGACTTCATTTATCAACTAAAAAACATAACATTGAGCGGCGAGAGCGAGGATGAAAGCGTAGTGAAGAAAAAAATGAATTTACATGTAAATTGAGTGAGAAAGAGCTTTAGCAGTGCCACAACAGATATATATCAACATTAAATAAGCATTATATGTTTTGTAAGTGACAGCATGAATGACTTAAAATTAATTTCCATCCTTGGCTTACATATTTTTTCTTCACTTGAAGTCACTTTGACTTGAAATGGAAACTATTGTGTCAGAAAATGAATATTGAAGTTATTAAGAACGTGTAACTGGTGATAGAAAGTTTAAAGAATGACACAATACATGAATTGAATTTTAAATTAATAATTTAATTTAATGATATGATCGAAAGACAGAAGACATTTCTATAATATTTGAGCACATGGGACTTTGTAAAGAACAATGAAGTTAGAGAAAGAGATGAGCAAAACTGTGGAAAATCGATAATTTTATTTGACACTCATATAAATGTTCTAACTACGAATAAAAGAAAATTTAAACATGATATGTGCTTGAGCTGAATTTCTTAAAATTTGAAGTCACATCAAAAATATTTGTCACACACACATTTAGTGCTTTTTAATCTGAGAACATAAAATTTCATTTTAAACCTTTGTTGGACTTTATTCTACTGCAATATTAAAAGTTTTTCAACAAGAAGAAATTGAGCTTTTTTCACGTATTTCATAAAAAGACTTTTATATATTTGATGATTGCAATTTTACAGGCTTTGCCAAATTCTCAATTTTTCATTTCATTTCACTCAATTAATCATTTTGAAGATGTGGACGACGCTTGTAGGTCATTTAGAACATTTTAAGTTAACAATAGAATACAAAAGATCTTCCTGAATCAAGCATTTATTTCTTGGCATGGTTTATGCACAACAATTATTTTTAAATGCAATCCTTTGCAAATTTCTATTTATTCATAAAAATGAAATTTTCAAACACAAAATTATTCTTCAAAAAATCTCTCACACAGAGCATAGTCATCACACAAACATTCATTTTTCGCTAGAATTAACATAATGGTTCCATTATCATTTGCATTTTCAGAAGAACGATTATTATTATTATTCATAAATCTCCACAGTTCTTGCAGTTTTAATGAACGTGAGGACTATAAAAATATTTTTTTCTCATTTCGAATGCTTAACTCGGTTAATCTCATTATGTAATATGATAGTAAGAGCAGAGTATTCAACAATAAAAAATACTTTTACAATGGTGATAAATTCCATTAAGCACAAACACATCACAAAACATATTGTGAAAAATATATATATTTATGAAATGTGTTGAGTAAATATTAATTTATTATTAAAGGGGCACACATAGCACAATTTCCTTATTATAACTTTAAAACAAGGGAAGTGAATTTTATCAAAAAACTCATCAAATTGTCAAAAAAAATTTTGATTTTCAATGTTTACTTTGTTTTCATAATCACCACTTGCTTTAAAATAAATTTTAAATTAACTTTAAAAATTCTTAAATTGAGAACTTGAAAATCTAATTTTATCAATATCAAATTTTAACGAATATCGAAACGAAATCATTTTAATTTATTGGTTATTTTTGTGATTATTGTAATTTTTAAAATAAATCTCTGACTTTAAGTTCAATTTGTAATTATTGGCGGATTATTTCGATTCTTTAAAAATTCATTCTTTATAAAGATTAAAATTTTTATCAAAAGTATGGCTGTATCATGACTTATTAGTATTCAATTCATAAAGGTAAAATAGAAACTTAAAAACCATATTATTATTTCAGTTCATCTGAATGTATTCACTTTGATATCAAAACACATATTGTAATTTACTTTGTCTATTTAAAATGAAGTTCTAAAAGTATAATTTTTAAATCTAATTTACTGCTAATCTGCTTCATAAAAATTTTTTTTATTCAACCATATAGAGTTGAGTTTTCAAATTAATTTTAACTATCTGTATATTGCTTAGGAAAGTGCGCTATGTGTTTTGGTCAACTCTTTTATTTACACACATTGTACACATTTATATAGACATTTAAATACGGGGCAGGAAAAAACACATTTAATGTTTTTTATATCAACCAGAAAACTCACCAATGTTGAAAGAATTTTATTTTTTTTATTATAAAATTTTTGTATTTGTTGAAGAAGAATAAAAATTTTATAAAATATAAAAAAAGTTGTAAAAAATTAAATTTATAAAAAGAAATGCGAATTAAAAGATGAGAAAGAAAAAAATTTTTTATGTTCAGCTTCTTACGGTTCGCTCAGCCCATCGGGCGTTTGCTTTTCATGCTGTTGTTGATGCTGCTGCTGCTGTCCACGACGTCTTTGATGACCTCGTTCATCTGGACCAAGTCCATATAATCCAGCTACAGCTGCCATTTAATTTAAACAATCTTTATCACTAATACACTCAAAGCAACGCTAATTCAATCTCATTTCCATTCAATAGCATATTTTTTCTTATATTATTTCACTTGATGAAAATAAAAACTAAAAAAAATTTTTTGTTCTCTTCTTATCACAAAGTTTTCATCTTTCTTAATTTTTTTTGCTTTCTTTCTGTAAATAAAATTTATTTAAATAACGTAAGAGCAATAAGAAAATATGGTAAAAAAAGATTTAATTTTCTTTTGCTCTGTTCTTATGTTTGTCGGAATTAATCTTGCAAATAAAGCAAGAAGAAAAAAATTTTCATCATTGCTCTTTCCCCATAATTAATTTTTTCCTCCTCGTAGAAAATGAAACTACTTTAACAAACATCACTTTATATGCATCGTTTCACAAATCTTGATAAATTGCTTGTTTCAAGTATAAATTATTTAATAACTTGTAAAAGATTGAAATTATTAAAATGATTCTCGATGAAGTGGCGACAAGTTGATGGTTTGTTAGCCCATTTGTATTTTTTGTATACAGAAAATTTTCACTGTCATATTTTTTTTGTAAATATTTAATAAGGTCAAAGCAAGTATTGTGTAAATTTTACATGAACTATATCAAACTGAGCACTATTGTCAGATATCCCATTGATTGCAAATTTCACTATTCAGTTCCGCCTGACGTCAAGCGGTAGCACATGACCGTGTGCCATTCGAATCGATTTAGTTTTCTCTTCCTCTCTCTTATTCTCTCTCATACTGTCTTCATTGTCTCTCTTAATTAATTGATTCGAAAGCTATTAAAAAATGTGAGACATGACTTGAGATTGATGCGAAACATTTCACAAATGTCTGGCACAAGATAAACTTTTTTTAATTCTCTCTCGGTTGCATTTTTTTTATCATAGAAGAAAAATTAAATTAAACTCATTATTTAGCATTTTTGAGGCATAAATTATTAGATTCGTTTTTTTTTCTTTTCATGTGCATGCGGTAAATTTAATGCCTATCAACAAGGACACAAAACAACCGCACATTTATGTCTTTCTCTGTTTTTTTGCACACACTCATACATGTTTATGTTATTGGAAATTTATGGATATCTTTTTAGCTCTAGCTAAAATGAAAATTTTCTGAATTAAACCGAGCATATATGGACACAATTTTCATATTATTTTTTCAACAACTTTTTCACACATGTTTTCACACGAATTACAAATTGAAAGAAGAGTCAAAAATTTAATTTGTTTTATGTCGTGTGTGTGTCTTAAATTTATTGTTTTGTGGTTTGTGTGAATTTTTTATTTATTTAGAAAAAGATTATTTAGATTAAGAATGTACTTTTTCAAAGTTTGGCCTAATATCAAATAAATATGACGTTAACTTCCTCTTTTAAATTTGCAACTTTGTGATAATTTTTTAAAAACTATTGAATCATTGAAAATCATCAAACACAATTGCAAAAAAGTTCAAAAATCACATCGGACATGAAAAGTTCTTTAAACATGTATAGCGATGACGAGAGAGAGACATAAATAATTGATCACATTTCGATGAAAAACTTTGATATTCCATATTCCACAATAAATGTATATGTGACGTTCTCTCACAGGTTAAATATTCCTTTCGAATAGTTAAATGAAAAAAAATCTATAATTTCTTATAAATTGAAAATTTTGTTTCATTTGGTATTTTTGCCAACTGCATTCGCACTTAATTATGCATAACATTCATACACTAAAACACAGAAAAAGAGAGACTTTGCCTTCACTTGAAAGGTCACACGGTATATTAACTTTCTATTGATTATCCACTAAAAAAGAGATTTCTATTTTTACTCATTCGAAATTGCAGTTTACTCGAAATAAAATTTTATCGTTTCACTGCATGAAGCACTTATAGAGAAAACACAATAAAATGAAGTTGCTTTTTCTATTTTTTTTTTTTGTTTTTATTTACACTTTATTATTGCCAAATTTAAATTTCTTTTATTATCATAATTAAAAATTTAACGATTTTTTTTTTTAATTTATTTTTGGCAGTTATTTTTTTTTTGAAAATTAAATTATTACATCTGCAATAATAACTGCAATTTCGTCACATTAATTCATGATAATTAAATAATTGTTTTTCCTTGTTTATTTAGAGAGCGAGATGTTAACGTCAGAATTTTACATATACGATGTTTTTCATTTTATTACCACACTGTAATTTGCATTAAACCACATACAATGTTATGAATAAATTTTAAAGTTTAACAGCAAGTAACAGAGGGAGAAAAAGAGAGAGAGGAAGAAAAGAGGCCATATAGCACTTATTATATGTAATTACCGGTTTAAATGAAAAATTGCACTTGAGATAGAGCACCGAAATAATGACCGAGTGAACTACGAAGCTTCACATGGCGACTGACCGAAAGTAAGTAAGTGTGCAATGCAGATAATTTTTTACTCCCTTTCACACTTCTTCTCTTCTCTTATAAAAAAATATTTTTTTCGTGCGACTCACACTCTCGATGCTGATGCACACAATCAAGATGCACAATTGTGAGAGAGAAAAAGTAAAAGAGAGCAAAGTTTAACTTATTCACTATATTATGATCATATTTTTTAAACAAATTGCACTTCATATCATTTCGAGGAGGAAAAACTTTTAATTTTTATTTTTTTATTTTTGACACCAAAAAACAAATTCTTTTTAACTAACTTTTTCAATAAAGAATAAAAAAAACTATTTTTTTCCTTAAAAATTCCGCTTACTAACACGTAGTGTAGTTTGTAGTACTACGGACTGAACCAAAGTGAAACAACAATGCGATTGTTGATATTTCATTATATTATTTTTCTTTTCTCTTTTTCGGCTCCCTTTGACTGTTTTCTTTCATTTTTCTCTGTCCTCACTGTTATGTTTTCAATAAAACACAGAGCTTTCCGCATTCTAAGAGGGTTGTTCAATGTTTAACGTTTCAATGCTTTCATTGCTTGATTGCAATGCGCTTGCAAAATGTTTCAAGCTAATGTAGTGCAACTAAAAGCATTTTCAGGTACCAATGACTAAGGTCGATTGCCGTTGAATGAACAAAACTTTTATATTTGGAGGTGAAAGTTGAAATGAAACTTTTATGTGGGAATTTTTATTCCTTTTTATCGTAGGACAAATAAATTGCTGATTGCACATTTCCTACTCAACATTTTCACGTTTCAATGAACTGCTTATGCAGCTAAATAAGAGAGATTAAAAATCCAAATGAATAGTAATTTGCATGAATGATTTGGTATAGCTTTTTATGCTTTTATTACCGTATGTTGTAAAAATTTTCTACTTTTCAAAGTTGATCATGATATATTTAAACAAATTTGTTGCTGAAAACATGCAGTTTTTGAATTGAATGAAAATATAGATGCAAAACAGAAATGTGAATTGAAAATGTTTTTTTTCTCAATTGTTTTCCGATAAAACAAGTTAAAAACAATTTTTGTCTGAGAGAAATTTAAATGTAGAATTTTATTATTGTACTTTATTTTAGAGTGTTTTTTATTTTATTTTGATATTTCTAGTTTGAAAATTGTTCAAGTAAATCATTTTAATAATTAAATAATGCATTAAAAATTTGGACATAATTCTACATATTTATGAATTTATCTTTCTCTTTTATTAATTTATGTAGGCGTTAACTTAATAGCACACTTAATTATGAAATGATTTGTGAGAATGTTCACACACTTATTTCTTCTTTTTATTTTTCTTCTCTTGCTGCTCTGTGTGTGACAATATTATTTTGAAAATAAATACGAATTAATTCACACATTCTTTTGAGAATTAACCTAAATTGATTGCTTGATTGTTTATACATGAAAGAGGATTAATTATTGTGTTATTGTGTCTGTAAATTTGCACACAATCGCATTTGAATATTTAAATAGAAGAATTAGTGGTTGATTGTATAAATTCAAGTGGGAAATTCAACAATATCATGGATTTTCCTTTCCATTAAAGCTCATTTTGAGAAAGATTATTAATGGGAAATTTTCGAAAAAAAATCAATTGATAGGCTTGTAATTCTAAGACTTTTCAATAAACACGATATTAATAGCATTCTAAGTATGACGCAAAGGACAATATGTTCCATGAAAAATGAAAGACAATTTCTTCATATTCAACAAAATTGTAAGGCAAGGTCAAGAATAAAAAAAGATTTATGTACATGATGAAAGTATTTTATTTTTAGAGCAGCAAAAAAACATTTTCCGAATATTTTTTTGCTTGAGAATATTTTAATTGGTTTCTAGATGAACAAAAAACAGTTTACTGCAATGTTATGCACTATGAAAGTATTAGTAACAAAAATAAATATTTGTTTAATGGAGACTATCTAGAAAGTCAATAAAAAACTTTTTTCTTGTAAATTTTCACTAAAAAGAAATTTTTCCTTATTTAATCCAAACAAGGAATAAAAATGCAAATCAACAACATCATCATCAAAATACATTGCATTGAAAGATCCAAAAGTATACAAACATTTTCAGAAAAAAAATAAATTTTCATGTTCAGAACTCAAATTTATTTTAAAAAGAAAAAATTCAATTGTTGCAAAAAAGAAAGATGAAAAACCCATAGAAATGATATTTAAACAAAATTAAAGATGCAATGAAACTTTAGATAAAAAAGCTATCTTATGGAATTGAAATGGATTCCAATGAGAAATTTCGTTTAGAAGCTAAAGAATTCCCATTCACACTGGCACGAGAATTTCTTTTTTCTACAATCTAAATAGAAGGAAAAAAATCTTTGAATGTGCAAAAACATGAGAAGAAAAAAATTCAATTTGATATAATCAGAGCGATAAGATGATTTTCCACAAGATGAAACAAAAAAATGCACAATTTTGATTATTTGATACCAACATTTTTTAAAAGTCTATTTTCATTCATGTTGTCACATATGTGCCAAGTTCCGATTTATTCCATCATTAGATTTTCCTACTTTACTCTGTTAAAGCACTTTAACAAAAATATTATTCACATATCTATTATGAAAATGTGTTTATAAGTGCCTCAATCTCACCAAAAATATCATCTCGTTTGGTCATAAATGAAAATTTTCTGTATTTTTCAGAGTGCTGGCAGCACCTTGGCAATTTGACATAAATCTTATTTGCACATATAAAAAATTATAATTTATTGAAAACATGTGTCAATTTTATGGTATATTCAAAAACTCATTGCTTGTTTTCAAGCTACTCATCAAGTCAGAAAATGTAAATGTATAGTCGTTGATCTTTTATTTTTCAAAAGATTTTCACAATTAATTAGTCATGAGATTTAATTGCATTTGCAAACTCTTAAATTCAATAATTATTATTAAAGTCATTAAATTCGAACTGAAAGTTATTAATTAGCATAGAGAAAAATATTTGAAAAAATTGTGAAATTTTCTTTTTACTAAAAGAGCGGTAAAAAAAATTTCAAAAATTAAAATTGGGCAAAAAAATTTAAAAATTTATTATTTTTTTACATCACAAATGTCACATGCAACATTTTGTCACTTTGCCATTTGTTATAAGTTTTAAATAAAATATGGCAGTTAATTAAAAATTTTTAAAAGACAATTTTCTTTCCTAACAATAATATATCATTACATAATATACACACGCATGTATATTCATCAATTCCTTGTTTCATCAGAATATTCAGAATTTTACTATTAAACAGTAAGGAAAAACATTGAAAATTTTGAATGTTTCTTAAAAGGAGCATGTAGCACACACACATGTGTGTTGAAACTTTTTTAAATCGATGGTGATCATGCAAATTTAATATGTGAAAGGGAGCAGCAATGAAGAAAATCACGAGAGAGAGAGAAAGTTTTTGGTGAGAGAGAATGAAAAATTCGAGAGCGTAAAAAGGACATTGAAAAAGAAAGTCAATGTTCGGCATAAGAAAATAACAAGAAAACATTTTTTTAATACATTTGTCGATAAAAAAACAAGTCGAAGAAAATTATTGAAGATTTTACGCAAAATCCAAAAATAAAAAGAAATTTCACTTCCAATTTTTTTAAGCACAACGAGAGAGAATGAGAGAAAGAAAAATTTGTGTCAGCAATATTTTTTTTGGAATTTCCTCAAAAATATACAACACATGACCATTGAATTTTACATTCTCCACTACACATTTAAAGCACATTGAACACATACAAACATGAAAAATTATGGAAATATATAAAACGGGAAATTTTCTTCCTTTCCATTTTTCTCATCATTTATCGCCATTGATTGGAGCGAGACAGACGAAATTGAATGGAAGAATCATATGATATGGCACAAATACAAATACAGAAAGTTTATTGGAAAATGCACCACTGGAAAGATGATTTTTTTACTACTTCTTCTTTGTTTGCATCACTTACCCGCCAGCGACTAAAATCATCTGCATGACTAAACTCTATGGTGGTCTCATTTCTTTATTTATCCATGAGTTTTATTTCTTTTGTTAATTCCACTTTTTAGAAAAATTTAATTCCAATTCACACATCGTCAATTAGTTTTATTTTTTGTTTAATAAATATTTTCACTATAGATCCAATTTCATATGAAAAACACTTGCTTAAGCGTGAAAAATATGTTTATATTCCATTTATTAGCATTTCTTTTTATTTACTCATCATCATAATCGAGAAGTTTCAGTCATTTTTTTTATTTACATAAAAGTAAATTTCTTTTAGTTTTTTTGGTGGACATTGAACTTTATGACTTAAATATTCTAAAAATTTATGAAAGAGAGAAAAATTGATTGAAGGTAAATAAATTGATATTGCCCTTGGTCATGGCTGACAAATGACAAAATCATCAAGCTCTTTTTGTAATCCACTTTGGTGTTTCCCTCATCTCAATTTTCTTCACTTTCTGACACTGGACATTAATGGGATTTTCGAGGATTTTCATAAAATGAACCCCCTAATAGATAATGGATAAACACTTTCCTTCATGATTGTTATCATAAAAAAAATAAAGAGAGTAAAAGCGTTGAGCTAAAAATAAAAATTTTCTCCCTTGATGGGTCACTTAATTTCCTCTTTCTTTCTCTCAATTTTCTAATTCTGATAAATCTCTCAATTTTCACTACTTCACTGGCTATAGATCTAACAATAAAGACTTATTTTGTGTGTGTTATAAAAATATTTAGCTGCCACTGCCACTTGTCGAACAAACACCTTTTTGAACCTTGAAAATTTCTCTCTCGATAAAAAATTTAGATCAAGAGTCAGTCAGTATATAAATAATTGAGACCGTAATCACTTGACGAAAAAAAAATATAAAAAAAATAAAAATTTTACCGACTTTGAGGAGTCTCTGAGTTCATTTATTATTTACTTTTTCTTTTTCCTTTTGCAAACAAATATGAGTGAAAGATAAAATATTGCTACTACTGCCGCTATCGGCCGCATACTCTCGACTTCGGCAAAGAGGGAAAACAAAATTTTTTTATGTACACATTCTTGCTGGCAAGAATCATCAAAAAAATATAAGTAAGAGAAAAACCCGTCTGGTTGGGTTTTTCGCAGCTTGCGAGAGGAGAAATTTTTATTTTGTGAGCATTTATCAGTCAGTTGCGGTTAAAATTTGAATCATTTTCACATCCATTAGCGTCAATATGCGTATGACATTATCGGCATTTTATTCCCATATGACACTCAATCGTTCGCTCGCGAGCATGAGAGGTAAAAGAGTTGACATGAGTGAGTAAATGAATGAAAATGAATTTTTTGTGTGTGTTTATTTTTATAGTTTTCTCATCTCTTCTTTAGTGCGCGGTTCGTTTATTTTTGAGTATAGGTAAAGGAAGGTCGAAAACAGCAACTGTGTTGCATTTGAATACAAAAAAAATAGTTTTGTAAATGATTGATTTAAAATATTGGCACTGGAATTGACATACATTTTTAATGTCTTTTGGCAAATATTTTAAATTTCATCAAATCAGAATTAATTAGGAAAATTTTCAAAAATCAAACTCATTCAATTGTAATAAAATTCAAGAGATTATTTCATCTGTTAAAAGGAATTCTGACTAATTAATAAAAAGAGTTCTGTTCAATATAAAATTGACACATGATTGACTTTTTTCGAGTGATTGCTAAATGAAATGAATTTTAAACTGTCGATTAAATAAAATTCAATTATGCATAAAAAAAGGAAAATTCTGAACTCAATTTAAGAGCCACTAAATTGCGCGTTTAATCTTAATTACATTTTATCCACCTTCGCTTCCTTTTGATATTAAAATACAAGAGCAAATATGTTAATGTCATTAGCATTCAAGCTGTTAAAGCTGTAGCCTAGAGAGAGAAAGTGAATTAATGATTACAAATGAGCGAGTATGTAGAATGGAAAGTCAGTGACTTTGAAAATGCAAAAAGAATTTTTCATACACAAAAAAATTTTCATTTGAAATTAACGCGGCGACGGCGCTACAAAATCATGCGTTAAGTCTTCTTCATCTGTTCTACATATTTTTGTATCGTTGTGTGTAAAAATGCTTTAGATCGCATATTTTAAAAATAGTCCCAATACCGATAACGAGCTTAACAAGAGACTGTCGTCTCGTACAACTTTTCTAACAATTTTTTTTATTATTTTTCAAGCTTTATACACAATAAATAGATATATATGCATGGCATTATGTCTTTAGCTATGGTTTAACTTCAGTCAAATGGAAAATTTGTATTATAAAAAGCAGTGGATCAATAGTTTCTCCCTTCATAGTGAATTGTAAAATCAAAGTCATGCCTTAAATATATAAAATTTTCACCCATCCTCTTTTTTTCAAGTCAATCATGATACAATTCAATCTATCGATTTCACTTGCCATATAAATAGCTTATTATTAATATTTCGCAATCATTGACTTGATGAATGATGAATTTTGTTGTAAATAATCTTTTCTTTCCGCCGATTTTTCATGACGTGAGTGAAGCTTTCGTCAACGTTATTTTTTCACGTAGACGTTAGTCAAATTGTCGAGGCCATAGACGTAGACATAGATTTTTTGTTGTGATGATTAACAAGCATAAAAAATATATCAAGCTTTAAGCTTAAATACCATTCAACTGCATTAATTTTCAATCAAATAAATTAAGCTCATAATTTTTTATTATAAAAGATAATTAAAAATTATGAAAAAAGAAAATTTATTGCGGTAAATTTTCTTTCAACACTCTTTACTCTCTCCACTCTTGCTACGATTGAATCATATTGTTATTCTATTTTTATTGCTCATTATCATTAGCAATATAATTATCCACTTAATTATATGAAAGAGAAACTCTTAATTGAGATGGACAATTTGTTATGAAAGTAAATAAACATATGATTATTGATTTCACTCTAAATGAAAGTTTTTAACATTCAAAATAACAATAATTGAATTTATCAAGCACAATTTCTTTTCATAATAATAATTTAAAATAATTTTTATAATAATTTTGTTAATTCCTCACGTAAAGGAAACTTTCTTTTCTTTTTCACACTTGTCGAAAGAAAAAACTTTTTATTTAATGAATTTTTTTGAGTATTTAACCTAAAACTTCAATTTCAACTATTTTCAACGTAACTTTTTCACTTCCTTCCTCATTTCATTCCATTCAACCGAGTTCTCGCGTTCTTTCTCTATGTTTCATCTTGAAGAAAATGAATTAAAATTGAAAGTCGTTGTATGAGAATGCTTGAGCATACTTTAAAAAATTCTGGTACTTTTAGTCAGTTTGTCTGGTTAGCAAAAAATAAAAAATGCGTCACAATCAATTCATGGAATTTTCTTTTCATTTCTTTCTCATTTTAAATTTATATTCTCAGTGATTGTGAGAAACTCGCATTATTTCACGAGAGAGAAAGAGAAATCATAAAACATTTTCATATTCTTCCTTTACATATAACAGCAAAGCACAGCACATCGATTTAATAACTCAGAACTTGCAATTTAAAATTCATGATTTAAATAAAGTTTCAATAATGAGATGGCAAACTCTTATGAATATTCAATGCATTAAATTTTCATAAATACACATTAATTATGAATTAAATGGAAAGAAATTCAAGAATAATTCTGCAAAAGTAAAGAACTCTTTCACATTTCCGCGCATAATCCAAAAAAGTATACACATATAGTGTGCATGCAATTTCTTTTGTTCATCATAAACATTTGATTACGTGCATGCACGTGAAAGTTCTTTTTACACATTTTTGATTTGTTTCTTTAATAAGAATTTTTTCAGCACAAAAATAATCTATGTCAGTTATGTACAAATTTGAAATATGATGATGGTGCCTTTTGCATTAAATAAGTCAATATTCTCTATATACACAACTAACTGACTGCCTTCGATTTTCTAAAATTCTTATTTCGACAGGGTGTCGCCATTACATTAACAACAATGTGGTGCTAGGCATAAAGAACATTATTTTTTCTAAAAGCAAAAGAGTTAGTTGGTTTGAATGGATAAAAATAGAAGATAATTAATCTCTAAAGAATTATAAATAAAGTTTTAAAAGTCAGTAAATTTCACCACATACACACACACATTTTTTTACTTTTTTATTATTGTTGCTCGTCTTTCTTCTCCTTTTGGGGGTTAAAATTATCGATCGTAAGCCACAAAGCAAGTGAATAAGCGAGAGTGAGATGAGGAATGCCTCAACTATATATGCTTGTTGTTTCTATGTCCCAATAAAACTGTAATGTGTTTTGGATATAATAAATAAAAATTTTCTTTTTTTGCGGTCCTTTTTTCTACAATTTTGGTCTCGTGCGAGAAAGTAAACGAAGGAAAATGTCTACGTATTCATCATTTTGAGAAATCTCTATTGAGCTGAGGTGAAGGTAATTTTTCAAATTACATTATTACACACACAATAGTTATACTACGAAAAGCTTTTAAAGGCATCAATGATGTTCTCTTTTTTCTCTTTGAGTAAGGTCGAAAGATGCCCAGTAAAGCTACTTAATATCAAGAAAAACAAACAAATTCTCTAATTGAAATCTCTATTAATTAATGATACTCCACCTACTCATAATATACACAAAAAATCTTCATTCATTGATGATTTTATGCTGAATGTGCTAATTATCCTTCTGACTGCTTCCACACCATCATTATTTTTTTAGCAAGAAATTATAATCTACCCACTGACTGTTAATTCATTTTGCGTATATTTACTGGACAGAGAGCAAATATAGAGAAAAAAGGTTTTCATGTTACCAATGATGCCTGCCCGTTTCTGCCATACTTCTGCTGTTATACCTAATTACCCTCAACAAAAAATTCTGTTTTCATATAAGAGATAGAAGCTGAAGGGGTTGAAAGGGAGGAATAAATTTCAAAAAAAAAAAATAAGACGCACATACACGCTTACTATTCATTTCTTTCTTTCACATACACAAAGAATATACATTTCTGTGTTTACAAGGATAAATGCTTTCTTGGCGCATATCATAAAAGCTTTAAAGCCAAAGGTTATTTTATGAAACAAATTCAAACTACGAAAGTAACTTTAAACCCATTGATAAGGATTCCTATTGAATTGAAATTGTTAAGTTTCTGAATTAGAATTGAATTTATTGTGGGAATTTATAGATTTATGAAGAATTCAAATTTCTATAGAAAAAGTTATTTAATTTTATTTATTTCTTGAATAGAAGAATTTAAAATGATACTATGTTCGTCAATTCTTAAAAATTAAAGATTATAAAGTTATAAGAATGTTATTGTAATGCTGTACAAAAGAGTTTTATGACTTTAGCTCCGAATTCATAAAATAAACAAAACAGAAAAATATTTTTGAATATTTTTAAATAATTTTTGACCGTTATATTTAAATTACAATTTTCACTTATAAAAATTTTAGAAGAACAAATTGAGATGAGTAAACGTGGAAATCGAATGAATTAATTAAACATTTGTCATTGACAATAATAACAAGCACTTTAATTGTTAATCTATCACTTTACACACCAACACTAATACATGTTTAGAATACACATAGTGAGAGAGATGAATTTTCTCCCTTTCATCCTTGCTGCTACTATATACACACATTTTATATCTTCTCTCTCTCTCTTCACTCTCATATATCCAATTTTATTGTACGACAATGAAGAATTTTACACATTTCACATTTTCACAATTTTTTATCAATTGTTGAATGAATTCTTGAATTAAATTTGATGGCTATCTAAGTTAATAATGTGATTATAACAATTTGCACTTTAAAAACTCTTTCCATACGATAGAAAATAAAATTTTGAGAGCAGAGGCGAAAAATATTTCTTTTCTGATACTCTGCCGCCATATTGCCACTGCCGGGTTTTATATACATATAATATTTTTTCACTTGGTTTTCTTTTACACAATGCTGTGTGTGCTTTTGCTATTGCTACTGCTGCTGCTGTGTTTTTCTGCTTTCTTTGGAAAACACATGAGAGCAGCCACTAGTGGAGTGCAAAGAAGAGAGAAAAAAAGCTTTTTATCAGTCAAAGATAAATAAATGTAAAACATTCTTTACAAGTTCTTCTATCTCATCATCTTAGTATTTATGCAAAGATACAAGCCGAAAATTAATGACTTGTCTCCGATAATTATTTCCCATAAAATAAAAGATACGAAAGAACAAGGAAAAAAATGATGGAAGAAAAGAAGACGTGAAATAAATGAATCAATTGATGAATGATATGAAGCCAGTGGGGCAAAATTGCTTCAATTAGATCTTTAAAATTTTGATGGATTTCCTCTTGACTGGTTTGTTAAATCAAACTTTTCTTTTTGATTTATTTTGAATTGATTTTCTCTCTAGAGGTTAAGACTTTTTTATGACTTCTAAGGAAGCAATTTCATTGGAAATGATTGTATTAAAGATGTTTTTACAATAGGGAGAATTTTAATGATTGGAAAAGTTTAAAAAATAGAATGAAGATAAAATTACATAAAAATGCATAAAGATTTCATCTTTTTGAAGTTAGCGATGAATTTTCAACTGAAAAGTTTTGACAGATTAATCTAAAGCTGAGAATTTGCTAACTCAACTAAAATGTTTGTTCAAAAAAATTATTGCTAACTTAACAGAGGTAAAAATTTCTATATTTTACTCTACATCGTCTTAAAAATATTTTTTAAATAAGTTTTACACGAGTAAATGCAGATTATTAATCTTCTACACAAAATTTTTGCTGATTGAGAAGAAAACTTTTAAACAATAACAAATTTTGCATAAATTAAAAAAGTTTTCCTTTTAGTTTAGAAATAAACAAAGTTTAACCAACTAGAATATAGCATAATGTAATCAGAGATATTAAAATACTGACAAGTATTTAGCATCAAAATGCTATATCTAAAATTTCTGTATTACAACTCTGGATGAAATATAAGAAGAGCATTCATCAAAGCATAAAAGAAAATTGCAATAAGTATAAAATTTCTTTTCAAAAAAGAATTCATAATGTAATATGAAAGAACTTTATTGTCATCTTAAATGAATCTGCAAAAAGCGCAACATCTTTTCTCTCTTGTCGTCTATGCACAAAATAAACACATGCCATTGGCAGTAGCACACACAGATGCAACGCGAGAAAAAATATTTATACCAGTTTATATGCCTGTTTATTGCTTCAATGTCTATAGAATAGAACTGAAAATTCAACACACATGGAGTTATCAGTTACACATTTCTTTTTTTGTTTGCTCCTTTACGTGGGTTTTATTTATTTATAAGATTTTGACACCGTTGTGACAATTTATTTATTTTTTTACGCGAATATATATGTGTGTTACTGCGTATATCGTAGTGAAATTGGATATTTGGATTGAACATCCATCCAGTAACTACTGACTGGATGCTCCTGCTTTCAGTGTATAAGCAAAAAAAATGTTCTCAGTTCGAACATTAGAATGTGCTGTGTGCTTTTTTGCGTATTTCGAAGCGCATGTCTCTTTTTCCTTCGTTTCTCTCTCTCTTTCTCTCTTGTCAGATGAAAACTTAGCTTTATTTTTTTTGCAAGTAACAGTAATCTCTCGTCATGCTTATCACACTTTCAATATTTTTTCATATACATATTTGCAATACCAAGTAAATAGAAACAGAACAAAAAAAAATTCAATAAAAATAAAATTTCAAATAATGAAGAATTATTGAATAGAACTTGGGTACGATTAAAGAACATTTGAATATAAACACAAACATTTTCATTTTCATTTTAATATCATTGCCGACAAAACGATGACGATGAATCGGAGAAGAACGACAGTGAGAGAAAGATGTGAGAAATTTGTGCGGGAGAGAACGATGAAGAAAAGTCATTTTATGGCTTATGACAGAGGCAATTTGATTACGCAAGCAAATTGTAAAAAGAAGAGTTTTTTATAGTATATAACATAACATTCTCTCTCGTATTTGATGCTGCTGCCTTATATATTTTGAGAAACTTTTTTTTCTTCCCTTAAATAGAAATCAAGAAAAAGTCATAATTCAAACAATAGAATTTTATTTCTTTTTCCTTTTTCCGGGCTATTTAATAATAGAAATTTGAAAGCAGAAAACCAACAAGTTTCTGTTTCATCTATGAATCTCAAGGTCATTTTTTGTATGATAAAAAAAGAAATGTTTGACAAAATTTTTATTTTTATTAAATTCATCCCTTCATTGTTTTCATGATGATAATGTATTTCTTATGCAAGAAAGCAAGCACATATGAATTATTAATGGATTTTCCTATGTTGAGATAGCTCTTAAAGTTTTTTGAGTATTTTTGGAAGCGGCAAAAGCAAACATACACGAGGAAAGAATAAAAAGAGAAATGTTCGTAAAGTGTCAAAATAAAATAATTGAAGTTGAAACATTTTCCTTAGAGAAAGAGAAATCTCTTGGAGATATTCCAAATTGTAATGTCGTTCATCCTGAAGCTGTTTGTGAACTTTTAGAAAGTCTTTGCTTTGTCGTAAGGTAAATTCAGGAAACATATTTAAATTTAATGAAGATTATCAACACATTTGGCTGGTTTCTTGAGGTCAAAGTTTTAAGTTCTTTGGCTTCTTATTATGTGAAACTTGAATATCTTGAACTAATTTTGTTTTAAAAAAATGTTTAAGAGTTTATGAATGGAAAATGTTTTTAATCAAGATTACTAATTTGGCAAAAATAGTTAAGTCTTATTAAAATAATTCAGTTTAAACTTCTCAACTTCATAAAAATTTAGTTTAAAAAATTCAAAATCAAGAGAATTGTACATTGGATATAAAACAAAATTTGAAATTTTGTAGTTCTCTGCATTAACCTTCATGAAAATTTATTTATTCTTAAATTTTCCTACTTTTGAATCAAACGTTATAATAGAAATTTAAAAAAAGAATTTCCACACAAACTTCCTTTTTTGTTCACTAATTGAATTTAAATAAAAATTTTTCATATTTCTAACTCAAAAAAGAATTTAAGTTTGGTTACATTGGTCAAAACTCTTTTGTAAAAAGCAATTATGTATTTGTAAAGCAAAAAACTTTATTAATTGAACTTTTATCATAGAAACTTTTAACCTGAAAAACCAGAAATTAAAGTTTTTCCAACACAATCACAATTTCATTTTCATTACTTTAACATGCAACAGTAGAAAATTTCTAAGCTCTATAATTTTGTATAATGCATTTCTTCATCAGCATTATTGTATAGGTGAATATGGTGGTAGGGAAGGTCAATAAATTACGGAATGTAGTTGTAAATCACATTTACATGTAAGTTTCAAATATATTGCCCCCAATCTACCAATAAATTCTAACCATCACCTTATTTTGCCCTCTTTAACCCAAACATACGTGAGTATGTGTAATAATCTTACTTCAAGGTTATTGAATATATGGAACAGTTGTAAAAAAGAAAGAATTTTCATTAAATTTAAACTTTTCATGCACACACATTCAGTATTTTCCCTTATTGATTTAATAGTTTCTCCTATTGCACATTAAACGAAAGCATTTATGCGCACGACTGCTACTGTTTTCAGTTTATCGCCTTTCACTTCAAATTGTATTTTATATAGAAACAAGAGAGAGAAAAAGCGAATGATGTGAATGGAAAGCAATTAAAACTGAATGAATATTCATTTACAGCATCTCACTCACTTCAAAAGATCATTGTCTTTAATCACACTCGCATTTTATCAGAAAGTACTTGTTTGAGCATCGCATAATTAAAACCACTTGTTATTGTTATCATCATGTAATACAAACTCTCTTTCTTTAACACTAAAGGAGATTAAAAAGTGTGTATTAAATAAATATTTAAAGAGGCAAACACTTTGCATCTTCAAGATTCTTTTCTAAGCACATAAAATGCTTGCCTTTTTTAGGATTACAAGTTTCTCAAGTGAGCCTTACCATTCATTCTTGTGTTTTAAATGTCACACAACATTGTGGTTTTTATCAATCAAATTTTATATTAATCTGATAATATTTTTTTCTCTCGTTTTGTTTAAAGCCTTTTTCATTGGATAAGACATTTTTATAAAAAAAATATTAAAAGTGTCATTGTTAATTGATCTGTATATTTTTATCTCTTTTCGGTATGTGTTGAACATGAAATTTATTTTAAAGAAAAATTTTTATATTTAACGGATTTTTTTAAAATGATTTGAAAATTTTACTCTGGGTATAGAAATAAAATTTCGAATTTTGTCGAAATTTTGTCGAAATTGATTCCGAATTTTTAAATGCTTGATGACAGTTTTTTCTAAATTAGATTAATTATTCTAAACAAAATAAACTTAAGTAAAAATTAATTAAATTTGCATAAAAATATGGATTTTTAATAATTAAAATTAATTATGAAGAGAAAATTGTAAATTGATATTAAAAATCTTGTATTAAGGCATTCATAAATTTTAGAAGAAAATTCAACTTAACGTTTTTTTAAAATTTAAAAAATTCAATTTCGAAAAAAATTTTATTTCCATACCCAGATTTTACTAAGAACAAAATTTTCTTTAAAACTATAAAAAATAGATTCAATTTTGATTCACATATCGTAAATTAAATTTCATTCTCACGTGCAACAGACTCAAGCCATGAAAAATTTCAGAATTGAATTTTTTCCTTCTACAATATTTTTCATATTCTAACTTAATCTATGTGGGAAAAATGATAACATAGCACAAAATTTCAAATTTAATCATCATCACCATCATGATAGAGTATCTATGTATGAAGATATCAAAAGGCGTTGAGAATGATAAATTGACACAGCCGTAAAGCATGTTAAATCTACATGTCAGAAATTCTAATGTTTCAAATAGATCAATTAGAGTGTAAGCATGCGGAAATTTTCTATTTAATTTCATAGAGAGAAAGAATGTGCGATATATCTCACTTGCCAAAAATTAAATGAATTTTTCGAATGTTCATATTCTTGTTATAATTAATTTATTTAATGGACTTTAACACTTTTTCTATTATGTGCATTAATTTATTAATTTTCTCGATAAATTTATTTTCATCACGTTGATATTGTGAAATTGTTTTTTGAATGGATTAAATATTTGAATTTTTTAATGATTTAATGTTTTTGGTTTAAAAAAAATAATTTTTAAAAATACCGGATTTTTAAAATTTAAAATTGTTTACAGACAATTTGAAGAAATTTATAAATCAGATTTTTCAATTTTATCAAATTCTAGAAAACCTTTAAAAACAAAGAAAAGTTTTACAATCTGGCCTTCTTCTAGAAAACTTTTAACAATATTTCAAAAACTTTTTCTGACATTTATTGAAGAATGATATGTGAGTATATAAGAGAAAGAAAATAAAGATGATAACTTCTGTATGAACTATCAATATTTTTGCTCATTCAATCTCATGTGAATAATTTATTAAGTCAATATTGAGTGAAGAAATAAACATGATGCTTTTGCTTTGGTGTTAATGTAAAAGTAAACAAAAGTAAAAGAAGAAACAACACGTAAACAATTCATCCTAATGTCATAATATATATCAAAAAAGAAATTTCATTTTCACACCATGGGAGATCGGAAATTATTCATTGTTAAATTATTGTTTATTTCATTTGTGGTCGCAAGACGACATTGATGTAAAAATTAGTGTAAAAAGCCGTCTCCGAATATAAAAAAATACACCACCTCAAATGGTCTAAATTTCATTGGAAATAAGGAACAAAGAATAATGAGAATAAACACACAAACAAATTATATGGTGGTGGCTTTTGGCAACGGAAGTTCATATAAATAAAATTAAACAAGAGCGAACAGCAAGCAAACACGATGGCGACAATTTTCCAATTTAGTTGCGGCAAATTAATTCCTTTTACTCTTCTTCCTACTATGTAACTGACCACTGGTAAACAATAAACACACATATGTATGTGTGTACGTATTTATAGCTCAAAACAGCACCAGTGGCAGCAGAAGCAAAAAAATTATGTATATTATAAATGATTGCGTGCAAAATAAAGAAAAAAGCATTTTTTAGTTTTTTGTTTTGTTCACTTTTTTTGATACCTAGCATGGCATGAAAATATTAAAAAGTACAAAATTATTGTCCTGGAGGGAGACATTAAATTTCTATTTTAATAATAAAAAATTATAGCACTTACTTACAGCTTTATATATAAATAAAAGTTTTATTCATTAACAGTTGATAATCATTAAATAAAAATTGATAGCAAAAAATGCAGAAAAGAATAATGTATGTCATTAAAAATTTTATTGATTATCAATAAATTTGTAAATTTTATTGCTAAAACTTTTTCGAATCTTTTATTTATTGATCTTAATTAGAAATTTGAACTTATTCAATTAACATGTTCATAAATATTGATATGTTTTAATATATTTTTTTTGGAATTTTGATAACAAAAGTTTTGTTTAAAAAATAAATATTCATTGAATTATTAATTTTAAATTCTAATTTATAAAATATAGACTTCATTATCAAGTCATAAATTTTTATTAAAAATGTTTTCTAAAGTAAAGACATTCAAACATTAAATTCTAGTTAAATTTGTTTTAAGCTCAAATGTAAACAGAATAAAAAACAATTCTAACCATTTTTTAATCAAATGAACTAAGGTTTATTTTGCTCATTCCTAGACATTTCTTATATTATGCAATAATTTCACTGCATAAAATTGTATAAAAACAAAATAAATTGCAAAAATTTTTGCTTACATTTTGAAGCTTTTTGTTTACATTGGAGTTTAGTAATTTTTTGACTACATCAAAAAACGAATCAACTTTTTTCCTCGAAAAACTTTTATTTGCTGTCAATCATAAGTTTATTATACAGCAAATCTTTCAAAAACATGATGATATTTTCTCAGATATAACAAATTTTCGATAATTTTGTTGATGATACTTGATAAATTTGCAAAAAATTATTGTTTTGATAAAAAAAAAAAAATTTCAGTCTTTCTACAATTAAATCTTTAATTTAATCAGCTTTACCATACAATAAGTTTAAATATCATGAAATTTCATTCAATACAATTCAAATCTAATAAAATAATAAAACTTTGCATGACGAAAGTGATTTTTATGATGGTGAATGTTATGATTTTTTGATGTGCATCCACTGGTTGATATCGCTCAGAAAAAAGAAGCTGAAGCACTCCAGTCCTGCCATAAAGCCATAAAGTTGCTGATGATGAAACATCGAATGAATAAAATATAATAAAAATATGCGAAGCTAGTTGTCATTTTTTTTGCTGATTTAAGCTTTTTTTGCACTGCTGATGATTGAAGGCAATTAAAAACATAGTACAGCCACAAAACGCAAGGAAAGTTTGCAATAAAGAAGAAAAATTTTTTTTTATGCTTTTGCGTCTCGGATAGACTTGTGAGAGAAAGAGAGCAAATATAGACGTATTGTGCTTGTGTGCGAAAATCTCTCTTGTCTATCGTGAGCATAAAAATTTTGTTTTTTGAAGGACATGAAAATAAAGAAAGAAAAGCATAAAAAGCTCTCATCAGATACCAAAAAAAGCTTTCAAGCGAGCAAACTCTCAAAACTCTTTTTTTATTCTCCTTAAAGAGAGTAAAAAAGAGAATGAGAGAGCAATAAATAAAAGCTTTCATACTTCTCTTCTTTATCCTTAAGCTTTCGTCTCGGTCTTCTCATAAGTTGATCTTGTTCAGCCATTCCTCTGCCTCTACCAACATTTCCACTAGCATTTGGTGCTCTCGGTGCTTTTGGTTTCTCTTTTTTCTTCTTTTTCTTTTCATTCTCATTTTGTAGTTGTTTTTTGGGACTCTTTTTTGGACTCTCTTTATTTTGCATATTTTTCTTTCTTTCTGTACTTTCAATTGTAACTTTTTTACAACCAACAACAGCTAATGGTGATTTTGCTGACTGATTACAATTAGGTGAAGTTTTTGCTGTCGCCAGATGACTAAACCTCAATGCAGTACCTGTGTTTGTTGTATTCGATGGTGACAATGACACAGTTAAATAATTGCCGTTAATCAATGTTGTGTTATTATTCAGCAAATCACATTCGTCAATTAAAGCATAGAAACGTTCGTGTGGATTTATGAAAATATGATTATTATTGTTCTCAATGTCCTGCACATTCAAATTGGGTGGACGTTGACGTTGTTGTTGCTGTTGCTCCACATCATTTTGATTTGTCGGTGATTTCGCACGAGTTGCACTTGATGCCCCCATTCAAACTGCTCTTATGTATTCAAGTCAAGTCGCGGGCGGGTTTTTTTTTTGAAGAGAGAATAAAACTTTTTCAACTCTTATTATGCTGTGCTGCTAACTTGTGTTTGCCTTTTTCTTTCTTTTTCACTTTTTTCCTTTTATTTTATATTTCAAACATCAATGCAGTACTTTTAACGATTTTTTTTTCATCGTTCCTTTCTCTTGTTATGTTCTGTTTTTGGGTCCTCTTTATCTTTATCGTCATTCAATTACACATTGAGTAGAGAGTGAAAAAGGAGCGAGATGAGAGTGAGAAATATTTTTTTTAAAGAAGAAGCAAGAAAATGTCACAGAAAGGCCAAAGTGATTATTATTATTATTTACTTTAGTGAACAAACAGGGAGAATACAAAAACTAAGAGAAATAGTTTAAATTTTTCATCATCATCTTTGTGATTCATGTACCGTTAATTAATTCTCTTTCCTTCTGTTTTATGATTAGTGATAAATTATTTTAATTTAATGTAACTGTTCAATTTTGAATTTTGAAAGGATTTAATTTTTTTGAAAGCTTTTTTTAAAATATTTAAAAGCTTTTGAAGCTTTTTCTAAAATTATTCTAATTTATTGAAACTTTATACACTTTTTAAAATATGGAAAAACGCTTTTTGAATATTTTCAAAATTATGTTTATTTAAAATAATCTAAAAAAGTTTTTTAAAAATAATCGAAACAAATTATTTGAAGTGTTATCATCTGCTATTGATGAAGAAAATATTTCGTTATTACATAAAATTAAAAATTATTTTTTAATTTTTAAAATTGATTTTGAAGAATTTTTAACGGTTTGAAGAATTTCTTTTTGTTTTAACAATCTTTGAAAATATAAATTTAATTTCAAATAAAATTTCTATTATTTCTCAATCAAATATTTTTTAGATGGCATCAATCCAAAATACAAAAATTGAAAAATTTCTTTATTTATTCCGCTAATTCATAGTTTGTTTATTAAATTGCAAAATGATTTTCCTTTTCTCTAGAAACTAAAACATAAGAAGAAATTGAAACTTGGCTCTATTGTTATTTGACTTGCTCTTAAACTTTTCTTTTTTTCATTCTCCGGCATTTGCAAGAGCTTCATTAACCTTTTGTCTCTTGTTTAAACAAGCGACACTTACTGAATATCAATTTTTTATATTCAATCCCTAACGATGAGAAGAAATCCAATTTATTCTTATTATAAGGCGTGAAATTAATTTTCAACTTTTCTTCACTGAATTATAATGGCATAAATATTTTAACCAGACAGAAGAAATGTAAAGAAAAATGTTATGCTTCGTTAAGAAAAATGTCAGACAATTGTCTCATCTATTATTATTGCAGTCATTATTATGCCTCCATGAATTATTCAACAACTTTCACTAAACTTGAATTTGTCTGCTTTGAATTTCGCTAGTTTTTTTATTGTCTGCTATTGCGTATTTGTTTATTCTTTACATATATTTGTGTGGGAAAATTTTCAATAGTTTGCGAGAAATGAAAGTTTTTCAAAAATGAAAAATACTTGTTGGATTATGAAATTTCTTTTATTGGAACTTTGAACTATCTTCTGTTTTCCTTATCATATATTTGTTTTCAATTTTCTGCTTCTAATGGACTCATTTAGTATCAATTAAGGTAAAGTGCAATGACTTTTGATATTTTTGTTGATTAGTGAATTAATTAAGGGTAATTAAATCTGTAATTAGCTAAGATCGCTTTTTTGATTTGATTCAGGGTTTGGGAAATATTTCAAATAAAGAATTCATATAACCGTTCAAATTTGAAATTTGTGAGGTTCAAAAAATCAAGAACTTTAAATTTTTTAAAAAATTTAAATTAATTTTGACATTTTAAAATTAAAATCAGAGTGGATAAACCGGATGCATGTATCTATTGCTCTTTCCTTAATTTCAAAAAGATTTATACAAGAAATGATTTTTTGAATTTTTAAATTTTTCGAACAAATAAAACTTTTGAACAATAAATAAATTTAACGAAAATTTCAGTTGATTCTAGAATTTTTTCAATATGAAATTCATAAAACTTTTAAAAGAAATCTTGAATTATATTTTTAAAACTTTACATATTTTCATTTTAAACTATTAAATATTTAAACCTCATGACCTAAAAAGAATGAAAATTATTTTTTTCATTTGCATAAATTCAAAACAGAAAAAGCACATTAAGATTCCAATTACTTAATAAAAAGAAAAAAAATCTCATCCATTTAGCATTCATATAAGGAAAAAGTAGAAATTTCCATTTTCATTTACTTGTTTTTTGTCTTATCTGATTGAATTGTCGCAAAAGAAAAAAAAGTAAAGATAAAAATTCAAGGTTAGAATACTTTCAAGAAAACTTTTTTCATTTATAATTCAAGTTGTGCAGCACGTGCAGCTAATAATCACTCACAAGTGTGTGTTTCCTTCTTTTAAGAGCATTCTAGAAAGCTCTTATGAGCAATAAATCATACTAGAGCAAAAAAGCACTTGACTTTAACAAAGAAAGAAGTGTGTTCATTTTCTATTGTCAATTCAAATGAAAATCCTCTTTACAATGCAATTCATGAATAAATTCACATTTATTACATCTCTGTGACTTTTATAAGTACGACAATAAGCAACATTTGCTTCTTCCTTCTCATGTCAAGCTCTTCGAATGAATGTAGCAACAGCGAGAGGAAGAAATATAACAATAAATTGCTTCCACTCTTATCGATAATAATGAATCTTCGCTCTTACTCTTCCACTCTCTCATATACACACTTATTTTTATATTCAATTCTGATGATGATTATCTGATAACCAAAAAAGGATTCACTGCACAAACATTCTTTATGTCACATATAAAAATTTATCAAAATTTTTTTTCTCCTTTTTTCAATATTTTTTTTTTTGAGAAAAATCACAGGCTTAATAGCACACAACAACAATATTTAAATTCTTTTATTCTTTTTTCAGCCACAAATAGGACAGCGAAAAGCATACACGAGAAATTATATCACAGAACTAAGCACCGTTATATGGCAACAGCAAAATTTTTACTTTCTATGCGAAAAAAGCTCTCAGTACAGAAGAAAGAAGTCTGTATGTTTCACTCTCTCATTCAGTAGTAAGCTTAAGCTTTCACTAATGCTATTTGAGAATTTTTCTCTCTCTTTCTCAAACTTTTCTCTCTTTCTGTTCTTGTTTGTTGTTGTAAACTTGTTTTTCTCTTTTTTATCCGGCTTCTTTTATATGTTTGAATTCACAAGCTGGTGCGGATGATTTGGATTTTTTTATGTATGTAAGTTTCTGAATTTATTCTTTTAAGAAGAGGATTTTTTTGATTATCTACTTAGTGAGTCAGTGGATTTAAAAAAACTTTGATTATTTCCTTAGTACTTTTTATGATGAAATTTTATTATTCATATGATTTTAGAAATTTGTGCAATTTATATCATATAAGAAAATCTCCAATGGATTATCAAGAATCAATATTGAGATACTTTGTAAGTAAATGATTTTTCAAATCATTCACGTTTTAAGAATTTGTTTGTTCTTTTTTTGCTTTTTATCGTGTAAAATCTTCAAATTTTTTACAAATTTTAATTTATTTTCAATTTTTACTCAACATTAAAAAATTCTTTCATTAAATTTTCAACAATCTATTTTGATTACAAATTAAAGTCATTCACAGTCATTTATTGCTTTTTTAATTAGATTAAGAACACAAAAATCCAAACGAGTGTGCGATGATTTTACGTTTTTTGGTCCCAAGTGATTTACAAAAAACCTCTATGAATCAATGAACTTTTATGAACAGAGCACATACAAATACAAGACACATAGAAAAGTTTTTCTTCCTTCCTTCCTCACTGCCGAAATTTTTTTATGCTTTTCAAGTAAATATACAAATAACAATAAAAGTGAATGAAGGAGAGAAGAAAGTGAACAAAAACACAACAGTATATGAAACTTATGCCATTTTCTAGTTATTTCTTTTATTCACAAAATTTGACAACACTATCGAATTTCGAGAATAGCAAGCGAATTCATTTTATTATGATAATGATGGTGAACTATAAAATTTGTCGTCATCCACGACATAAACACCAGTAACTCGTACACAAGTAACTTTTTTTGTGTTTATTCGCATTAACTGAAAATTCACAAAAAATTTCTTGCTTTTTTTTGTTACGGCTGCTGTTATGCTTTTATTCAAACAAACAACCGTACGACAGGAAACTCAAGAGCTTTCTACTTTGCCTTTATTTTAATTTTTTCTCCATTCTTCATTTGCAATGTTGAATATTTGTTTGGCCTCCTCTTTGCAACAACTAATACAATGGTACACAGTTCACAATCGAGAAAAGGGAAGAAAGAGAAAAATGTAGAAAAACGTTTTATTTACAGAAGACGATGCCTTGTCGGTTTTTTATATGTGACTGCCCTGCTTTTTTATACTTATTATTATATTTTATCATACTTTTTATATGTGCTCATGTTGTAATTTTGCGCACGACAATGCCACTCGCTCTCTCTTGCTCGCTATAGATTTTTTACTTCAATTTCTCTTTATTTGTTGAATGTTTATGTTGTGAGTATTTTACCTTGATATCAATAATGCATTTGACAATGATTTTCTATTAATTGTAATTTTTTTTAAATTAACACGGAAACATTTTTGTAATGGAATTTTAAAAAAATTCATAAAAATCGTTAAAAATAATTTTCATAAATTAACATATAAATATGCAATTTAAACGTGGCACATTTTCTGATTCAATGTCATCAGATTAAAAGAACAATTGCCTTTTTCCATAGCAACATGCGGTTTTAGATCGTTAACCAGTCTTACACATTTAAAAACATGAAAAATCTTTAATGTATGCAAAATGCACAACGAAAAAAGGATTTTTTCTTTTTAGCAAGCATGTAACTCAAGCTAAATTGGTTGTAAAATGAAAGGAAAAAGGGCTAGAAAGTGAAACAATTATTGAGAAAAAATGATTTTTGTAGACATGATAATGATGATGTAATTTACTTCATGACCTGCAATGATTGCAGATTAAACTGAATATTTTTAATAAAATTTGATTGGCATTCATTGAACTTGTTGCTTGATTTTGTTGATAAAAAGTTTATTTTAACAGCAATTTTGAATTCAAATATCAACAAAAATTCTTTATTTTTAAACAAGTTATTAAAGTTTTGAAAATTTATTTTTTTTTAAATTACTTTTTTTAATTTTATGAACTCGTTATTTTCATAAATTTATTCAATTTTCAATAAATAAAATTTAACTTCTTTTGTATCATAAAAATATGTTAGATAAAATTTTCACACGTGTGAACCAAAAACATTGTTCACATATACAGTAAAAATATTTTTCTTCCAATCTATTACAAAAAAGGACCGGCAGCAGCAGTTGGAAAAAATAGAGCAAAACGAAGAAAGAAAAATTAAATAAAATTAGGATTGTCACATTAGGAAATAATAGAATAAGCATAAAAACAAAGACATTTTTAAAATATGCTTCATAGTGAATAAAAATAAAATAAAAGAAAATCAAGAGAAATTTTTTTTATTTGTGCAACTGCAAAGACACGCACACAAGGAAAGGAATTACTTATTTTCAAATTTAATCACGATGTCAAGTCACAATCTTCTTTTTATTCCTTTGATTCATACAGCTACGTGATTTGATTTATTAAAAAAGAAGCAGATGCAAACCAAAAAAAAGAAAAGATAGCAGCATAAGATGATGATAAAGAATTGATTCAGGTTAAGTCGAAAATATTCCAAAAAAATAAAAAATTCCATATGGTCATATATCAACATATGCTCATAAATGAATTTATTCACCTAATTTTACCGCCTTTTTCCAACATTACATGTCATGCATGATAAAAGAAAATTAAAATAAAAATGCATGTTGTAGCATGCTTGTAGCATGAATAATGAAGGTCTTTTAATTTGCTCATTTTTCAGGCCCTATGTATATGTGTCAATGGGTCAAACTTATGACATCAATCGCCACGTTGCATGCAAATTGGCAAATTTGTAGGTTTACCTTTTTCTCTGCCAAAAAACTTTCTTTTTCTTTCATAACATTTATAATAATAAGGAAGAGAGTTTTTATGCTTGAATGACACAAATTGAAGTACTTTTAACAGATGTTTTCATTCATTGTTCTATAATTCAATTTTAAGATTTTACAATATTGATCAATCAAATAACACATGAGATTGAAAGCTTTTAGCTTAAATATTTCAATATAGAGATTGAAACTGTTAGGTTTAAAATTTAATTGCTCAATATAATCACTTTAAATATTAATATTAATGAAATATAAAATAAATTAAGATTTTCATTCTTTTTGTTTACATTTTTATTTGTTAGTAAATAAATTTTTACAAGTGTTAGTGAAATTTCAAATTCTGTCCGTTACATTCAGTACCTTAAAGTTTAAAATTTCCTTGATTAAAAAGAATTTCAAATGAATAAAAAAAACAAATATATTCATTGTTTATTTATAAACGTAGACACGAGCTCAGAAAAAATGCTAACACAAAAATTTCCTTACTACAGAATTTTTCTTTTTTTTTCATTATCATTAGAGATCAAAAGAGAAATTTTCATCATGAAAACTCATCGATTTTATACAAACAGTCATACCAAAATTTTAAGGTAATAAATGTCTTGATATAACTCATTTATAAGAGATGAAATTCAGAACTATAATTTACTTTAGCCACTTTACTTAATCAAAATCAAAAGAGGTGTAAACAAGGCAACTCCTTCATTTGTATACACACACAATTAATTATAAAAGTATCGAAGAAAGAAGAAAATTTTTTTTACTTTTACGTCATCGAACTCGAGTTAGTCCATTAATCTGTAATGCGATGTTTACGATAATTTTGTAGGTTTTTCTTTGGAAAATTTAGGTGGAAAATTATTTACAAAGAAAAATGCTTTGCATATATGTGTCTGTATATTTGTGTTTTCTGATATACAAAAGATTCAGCTAAATCATTTCCGGAATCTTTAAAGTATATAACACTTATGCATACATAAAGTCTGGCAAGATTTAAGCGCATTTTCAGATGAAATAATTAAAGAAGCTACTAAGATTAAGTAAGTTAGCACTTTTACTTTGTATTTTTGACAGTATATACAATTTTTTATGTCTATTTGCATTCAATGTGAGCACACAGTGATTATAAAGACAGACGAGCGTGAAGTGAGAATTTTTATGAGACTTTTGCGGTCTGTTATCGTTTTATTTAACAGAGTGAGGTGTATCGTAAAATGTATGAGATGAAGCAATCAATAGATGATGTGTGCACACATTTTTATAGCTTTCACTTTACATTAACGACTTTGCTATTAAAAAGAGAGAAAAAAATCAAAAATTTCAAACAATGTTAGAATTACGGTTGAGGCCGCAAATTAATGAAATTTAATTCTATTTATTTAATGTCTCGACAAAGAGCCGCTCAATTATGATTATACACAAAATTAATTTAATTATACCATAACTTTTGTGTTTCGCACTAAATTCATTTTCTATTTTTCTCGCGCGCCATGAGGCAGTATTTCGTGCCAAGTCAATAGACGAGGGAATAATGCGATAATTATGCTCAACTTTCTTGCTATTTTTAAACTATCACATAATTTTATATATTTTTAGCATCACACAATTAAGATTTTTTCAATCATGGTCATGATAATTTATTATGATTTCAAATTGACCCCAAAAATTATTTTAATTAAAATAAATTCAAATCATTATGCCAAAAAGTCTTAAAATTCTCACTCACTTCAATCTTATTTACCAATTACAAATAATAAAGTCAGACAAGCGAGAAGAAATTATAGATGACAAGAAAATTGCTAGTTTTACCTCACAAAAAATTCTTCTTTAAATTCAAATTTATTTTGGCATTTTTTCAGATTAAATTTCTTGAGAGTTTGTCTCATTGGTGTAGTAAATTTTGTTTTTATGATCCTATTTTCTATCTATTGTTTTATTTCATGTCATTAGCCTATCAAATTCGCAGTCACTATAAATTTTGTGTGAAGATAAGACAAAATAGAAAATAAAAGATTAAAATGTTATTTATTGAAAATTTTGAAATAAATTTTAGCTAAATTTTAGAAACAAATATTTTCAATCATACTCAATGCAGACAGGGCAGTAATATTTTTGGCAAATTGATTCCTACTACATTTTTATATTCACTTTTTTCTATCTGCATGCAGACATTGGCAAAATCACAAAATCGTGCTCATTGACACGTAAGAAATCGTGCCTTTTTAGCTTCTTGCTGTATATTTTTGTATGCAACAAAGTAAATAATTTCATTATGTTAATTTTTAATTTGTTGTCTTGTGAATTTTTATGACAATTTAAACAAAGACAAAAATAGGTTTGATTTATTGATTTAAATAAAATGAGAATTTTTTGCAAAAAAAATTTCTAGGCTTGCTGACAATCAATATTCTAATCAAGATTAAAACTTGAGTTTTTTACTTTATTTTCAAATTTCAATTTCTTATATTTGTTTATTGATGGAATTTTCCTTTATATTAATGGATCAATTAAGGAAAATTATTGATAGAATTTCAATGATGTTTTTATGTCACTCTACATTTTCTCTTCTACAAAAACAATAAATTCAATAAAGACCGATTTTCTTTCTCCATTGTCACATTTATAGATCAAAAAAAGTTTCTATGCTGCATAATATAAAAATGTCTCAAATAGATAAAGTTGGAATATAATTTTTGACCAACTATAAAAATTGTCAATCATTACCTTAAGGCGCTTGTATTTGTTCCACTCTGTGCTGATATGTAAGCCATAATAAGTACAATCCTCCATTGGAATGCAATCACACCAGCAATAAAAAAAAGCTTTATACACCACAACATAGACGATTGTGCACTTCACTTATTTATTTTCCTTTCTCTCTCTCTATTTATTTATTTATTTTACTATTATACTACGACTTCTTTTTTTCTACTCAAAAAAACTTGATACAACCGAGAGAATTAAATTTGTGTAGTATTTTTAGCCTTTCTATTCTTTCACTTTAAAAAATTTTCTTCTTTTTTCTTGTTCATAAATTAATAGATTATTGCTCACTTTAAAGATTATTTATTTATGGTTGGCTTTGAATTTGTGTATAAACACACTGACACATACTGACATGTGTCTTCATTATGTTCTCAATCAAATATTTTTCTTTATGAATTTCTATCACACTTTAAACACTCCTCTGTCAATAATATTTTGAGTCTTCGCATCTTCATCATCATCACTAAGTTTAAACAACATTTTCCACATAATTTACTTCCGATGTGTAAAGACAATTAACACTTTGCGTCTTGCTACATTTTTCATTAGAAAAAAATTATTTATGATTTTTTTATTTTCGTTTGAAACAATAAAAAAATTCTTTGTTGTCTTACAATGCGACAAAAACTAATTAACACTTTTGAGAAAAAGAAAATAAAATAAATAAAACCGAAATATATGAACAAAAGAGTAATTTTACTAACAGATTTAAAAATCTAATTAAAACAACACAGGGTAAGTGAATAGACACTCGCGAGAGCTCAAATGTACACGGCTAGAATAATAGCGGTATAGCTCCGTGTAAAAGGAGAAGAAAAAAGAGAGATGAATTTTTTTCTTGTTTTTTTCTTTCTTTTCTTTCCTCATCAACGATCGCCGCACATCGTCACAAACACTGAATGCCTATATAGATTTTTTTTCACTATAACTGAGAGAGGAGTAGTTTTTTTTTCTCCTCGTATTGCACATTATGATGATGATGAGGAGTGAGATTCAAGCTTTTTTTTCTCAACTTAATGCAGTTCTTTTAAGTAAAAAGTTTTGAAAGTTTGTCATTTTATTATTTTGACATTTTAAACTAAAAATTTTTTGAACTTTTTTTAAAATAATTTCTTGCTTTGAACTATTTTGAATGTTTAAAAAAATTAAAAATTTCACGTCTGACTTCATTTTCTATAATTTCCTAAAAAAATTGAAAGCTTTTTTATATTTTTTGAAAAAAAATTTTTACACTTTCTGAAAATTTTTGAAAACTTTTTTTAAGAATGAAAATTTTTCAAAATTTGTCAATAAAATATTTTTTAAAAATGCGCCTAAATTAAATTTCTTGACATTTCAAAACTAAATATTTTCCTTCTTTCAACCTCTTAAGTATATTTTGTATATTGTTTTTGTATACACAGTTGAAACTACGCCGACACATGTAATACAATATATGATGATGATAACAATAGGAGATGAAAAATGTGATGAGCTACTTCTTTTTACGACAATGTACATATGTATTCATGCAGAAAAACACATCTTCACTTTTTTTTAGACAAAATAAAGGAAGAAAGATTTATATCATATATACATGTATGCAGATTTGTGTCTAGCGAAGGTGAAATATGAAAAAAAAGAAAATCTCGGATTTTTTTCTTCTCCATTCTCGTGATGATGAAGATGAAGAGAAAAAAGAGAGAGAGTAAAAAGTAAAGGTTGAAAGTACTGCAAAGCATGTTTTTGCGATGATTTCTAGTTGTATTTGTGAATGCATAAATTCACGTCATTTATGATTGAAAATTTTGACGCTATTAGATGATTTTTGGAAATAATGAACAAAATTTTTATTAGATGTTCTAATTTTATCATCAGTTTTTAAGTTTTAAATTGACAAAATAAGTCAGAGCTCATAAAACTCATTAATTCAAATCTTTATATGAATCAGTTATTGTAAAGTTTTTTTTTGCTACCATCATTTACAAATGCAACTTCTATCGTATATTTAGAATGATAAATAATAAGTAGAAAGCATTTATGAAGTCATATGAGTCGACAATCACTTTATAGTCTCACTGACACCAAGTGATATTTTGTGAGTGTGTTTACGAGCAATTTTCGCGCACGGAGACAAGTGAGTCTTTTATATTTTCATTCGAGTAATAAAAAGTGAATCTTTGTCGTCCCAGGGATTGAATTTGTATTAATAGACCACTCATTACTTTTATGTGTGTATTTTTATCCACTTTTTTTCTCTCTTCTCGCTCAATTTCTCATATTCGGTTCATCCCTGTCTATTCAAGAAAAAGAGAAATTTTCTTTTAATTTTTTTATAAAAATAGTTTGATTTAAGATTGTATTTGTGACCAAAAGAGTTGAGACATTTCGCAAAAAAATTATTAACACATTCAGTCAATGCTGCACTGCAAAATGCCGTAATTTTCCTTATGATTCATTCAGTTATATTTCTATGAGCATGAATTGAGGTTGAAAAATTTTCGTTTTTTTCTTTTTATTTTTAAAATCTCTGTTGAAATTTTGATTCGCATAAGGTCAATGGATGTTGTTTTTTTTTTGCAGTAAGTCATTAATGACACTTATTTTTGGAAAGAAAAAAAATAAAAGAAAGGTGAATATTTAAAGGTTGTTAGATAGACAATGTCAGAAATGACGAAACAATTTTTAATGGAGAAAATTGGTGTGTTTATAAGAAAATCAAGGTCTGAGAACTTTTTACTCCGAGTTTGCTTTTTTTAACTTTTCGGATCAAAGATTTGCTTAAAATAAAAATTAAAAAAAAAAAATTTTTAAAATATATAAAAAATTTAGTATAAAGGTCCTCCAAGGAGTACTATGATAAATTAGTAGTATCTTTCAAGAATTGAATCTTTATAATTTTACTTTAGTTTTAAATTTTAATTTCTAATCTTGATTTTTAGTGAAAATTTTACCTACTTGAATATTCAAATCTTCAAAGCACTTAAAAATTTTTATTCGTCTAAAAAATTCCTTTTTTATCACAAATTTAATTTCACTATCAAAAACACAACGTTTGAATTTTTTAAACTCGCCATCTTCACGCTTCCAAAAACTATAAGAAATAAAATAATTTTTACTACAGCAGCATCAAAAAAGGAAAAAATCTTTTTCTACTAAAAGTATACTCATTGCACAGTAAAATGAAAATTGCAAGGTCAATAATGCTGTTTATGTTCCATTCACATCATCTTCATTCAAAATCAATAAGCATAAAAAGGCAAAAGGGAAATTTTAGGTTGCCTGCATTTATAGACACATTTGTGCTAAGAAAATCTGCTATGATCATAAAATTTTATCTCACTGCAACATGTAAGTGAATAATTTATCTCAATCAAGCATTGCTGTCGACATAAAGAAAATAAAAAGAAAGAATTTCTATTTGAGCAATGCTGACCGAGAAAGAGATCGATTGCAAAAAGAAAAATCAGCTTTTCTTACTTCAAAGACCCTCATGACGTCAATCGAAGACACACTAAATTTTTTTCTTTCCTCAAAGTTTTATTCAACTGAAATGTGTGAAATGAAAATTAGAGCACGACATCAGAGTTGAAAAGTGACGACTCGAATGAATCTGGCTTAACATTTTTTAAGTGTATGACATGAATATTCACTGCTAGCTTCAAATGAGTAATAAAAATTTGTCTGTAGTAAACTATATGCTTATAAAGTGGCTTATAGTAAAATTCTCTTTGTCAAATAACCAAGATTCTATTTTTAAATCGATAATTTTAAAAATAAATTTTCTGTGAAATTATTTTTAAATTGACTTTCAATTTCTTTTCTTTTTATATCAAAACATCCTGCATAATTTTTATTCAACGAATTTTCTGATATTTTTGTGGTAAACGTCAAATTCTATATAGCAAACAAACATTAAAGTTTATTACAAGTTTTAGTTGGAAGAAAAGGAAAAATTTATGACAGAACCTATCACAATAAATTTCTTATTTCTATAATAATGTGACAAGAAATTGCCTGAAACACAAGGTCAAATCTAGTTTATGGTTTTTTATTTGAGATAAAAATTCGTTAAGAAGAAAATTTGAAAACATTTTTATCGCAGTGAAAGGCAGTAGTAGATTTTTCACAGTTATTGTAGTCGAGACACAGGAAAATTTTCTTTTTTATTTCTCTATTTCTGTTATGAATTATTAGCGCTAATAAGGATAAATAAAAGTTTGAAAATTTTGTTTATAGAAAAAATTTTAAAATATTATAAATTATATAATAATTTAAAGTGAAAATTCAATAAAATTCACAGCTTTACATTTAAATAGTCTTACTGAGAAAAACAATAAAAGCACTCAAAATAGAAATTGAAAAATTATCTCAAACCATCAATTGCAGACATTAATTCACAAAAGAAAGTGAAAAAGATCAATCACTAATATTTCTTCATTTTCTTTTTTTAATATTTAAATTTTCTTTAATTGTTCATCATAAAATGAAAGAGAGAAAAAAAGCTGGTGTTATTTTCAGAGTTGTTTACATGAAATGTCTTTAAATACGTCAAATGAAAGCTTGTATCATCATGCCTATTTAATTTCAATAAAATTATGGTTTCGAAATAAGAGAAAATTTTATTACTTTCATGATCTTTCATCATTGCTGCAATAATTCAATTTTTATCATTGATTATCATACGCATTGCAGTGAAAGAATGAATTTCACTGCGGTAGATTACAAGCGAGAGCGAATGTTTGCATGTGCGTTCAATTAATCGATAAAACTGATTACCAGCTAGCTCTCAAATATCCAATCCATCATTTTCATTTATAGAGATCTCTCTCATGAGATTAGCTTCTCTCTTTCGTTCATCTATATATACGAGTTAATGCGTAATGTTCAATAATTTGTTTCTACTTTTTCTTTTACTTCTACTTCTACTTTATTTCGTATAAGAAAAAGTTGTAAGTAAAAGAACCATCCGTAGAATGTGTAAAAATAAAGTTAAACCCAAAACCCAATCGTCCATCAATTTCCATCCAAATATGACACATTAAATCCATATACCGCAAATATCGACATTAAATAAATTGAATTCATGGTTTTTTGGTTTTTGCATTGTATTACAACAATGTATGTGTTAGATTCAATGAAACTTTCTAAAAATGAAGTGCAAAGAAAATTAAAAGAAAACATGAATCAAATTGCATGTCAAAATATAAAGAAAATCAATGAAAAATTTTCAGACAAACTTACATCAATTTTAAATTGTATTTATCTTTTTCGTGACTAAAAATTCAAATTAAAAAAAAATCAATCGAAATTATTTTTAAAGTGTAAAAATTCATGCTATTGAACTGTTAGTTAAAGACTTAAAATTCTTTTCATAAATTCACACTCATAAAATGACAGAAATCAATCACTGTAATTTATTTCTTCATACCATAATTATATGTGTTCATTATTGACCCCAAAATCACCATTGAGTTCACATAAATGCGATGTATCATTTTCTAATGCCATGTTCTGCAGATGCCGTAATGAATACGTTAGTGAAAAATCCTCTTTATTATGTACATATGGTCAAAAAAAGTGTTTATACTTCACAAGAATGTGAATGAGGAGGTGGCAAAACACTTTTCGGCACATGTGTGTGTTGTTGAGGAAGTGAAATATTTTCATCAACAAACATGTTTGCAAGTGTATTCGAATGTTTGTCTATTTTGACAATATGGAATATAAATTGAAATTTATTTGTTGATTTCTTTTTCAATTGATGGATTTTCTGAGTGTGACTTTAACACAAAATAAAACTTTAAAAGCCTAAATCAAAATGAAGAGAAAGGACAATTAATTAAAAAAAGACAGAGAGTCATAGAATGATAAATTACTTGACAAAATTAAAACTATTTGGCTTATCCTCTGTCATTCTTCATAAATCACTTTTGCTATAATAATTTAAAAGAACCAAAACAGTTTAAATGATTCACATGACTTAAGATGTGAGAAAAAGCAACTTGAATTTGAATAGCTTTAAGATTTTCACTATAATAGTTCATCTCTGTCACGTTTCATTTCATCCTCTCATAAATATTAATGAAGCAAAAGAAAAAGTCAAGCCGATATCAATAATTCATATTTAAATTAACAACAAATAAAGAATCACAATTCAACACACGTATTTTACGGTACAATTCAACTTTCTGATCCTATTCATAACAATTGAATTCAGTTTTTCAATGAAAATCATCTTATATCATCCTAAACCAATAAATGAGTATGACATACACGTATGAATGTTTCGCAAATAAATAATATCAACACATTGAGCTTCTGTGCAGTCATGGATGAATATTTGGAATATTTTCTATTCTGTATAAAGATCAAAGGTCAAATTTCAACTCTATTTAGAAGTAAAATATTTTCAAATTTATATTCTTAACAAAAAAGACTGAATAACTTAAAGAAGATGCAAAACTTACCACTCAGCAATGCTTTCTTTCTCTGTTCATCTTTTATTTGTGCGAGGCAATAAAATTATGCATAAAAGGTCATGAAAATGATGTTGAACTTACCTAAAAAGGAAAAGAAAAAAGAAATTGTAATTTATTGATTTCAATAAAGTAGAAATATGAAATTCTATTCATTCATAAATAATCCAGAAGGTCAAAGGATGGATTTTCTTGTAAATCTTTAAAACGAGAAATAATAGAAAAAAAACTATTTATCAATTGTGTCAGAATTCTATTAATTAAGAATTTTTTAAATACCGGTCATTTTATTTTCAAAATTTTAATACATTTTAATACAATTCTGTTATTTTCTGTTGTAAAAAATGTTTTCTTTATATTTTTTTCAATCATTCACAAATGCTGAAAGCAAATCCTTTTGTTCGCTCTTTCTTCTCATCCTTCCCACACTGACAAGTTTAACAAACGAAGAAAGCTTCTGCTCACGTGTGATAAGAAAATTAAAAAACAACTCGAAGGAGAATTTTCACCAATTTTCTTACATCTCAACGCGCACAATATTTTTCACATACAAACATACATTTCCTAATCTCATTCGCTGTCTTCCCACTGATGCTTGTTCAAGTGAAAGCAGTTTCCTGAACAATGGCAACCTGTGTGATATTTTCAAAAAAAAGTTATTCACACATGTTAAAGTAAATTTTCTTTTTCAAAAAGCTTCTTTAATGCCATAAATCTCTTTACCAATTCTCCATCCATTTTAAATTCATCGTTTCCCACTCGATCGCAATTGTTGTGTGAAGGCAGAAAATATTTATGAATGTGTGTTTTTGAAAACAAAAAGTTTGACATTTAACATTGAGAAAAAGAAGCTTTTTATGTCATTTTAATGGCTTTGAATTACCAACAGAGTGCATGTCGTTGTTGGTAAAAATTATGGGCTTTAAATGCAGCATTTTGAAGTAGGAAGCTTTTAAAAAAAATATGGTGATGTTATGCTAATAATAAGAAAGTTAAATTATGATAATTTCGTGACTGAGTTCAAATATTATATAACGGTTATTTTAAAATTTGAAATTTAAATTGACCGTTATTTAATTTAAAAAAATTTCCCCAAAATAAAATTAAAAATTCATAAAATAAAAATTTCTAAAAGGTAGAAATTTTTTCTGTTTGAGTGTAATAACTGCCTAAAATGTGTACGAACATGAACATAAAAACGTTCTTCTTAAATGCTTCAGATGGCAAGGATACTAAAATGATAATTGCCATAAAATGACACCCATAGCGAGATAAAAATAAGTGGCAATAGAGTGAGTAAAAGACATTTTTAAATTACCTTCAAAAATATCAAAATTTTAGTAAGTGGTTTTCTTCGTGCTTGTATTTAAGGATTGTTTTGAGAGTAAAATTACATCAATAACATCATATCCAAACAGTTGAAAACAAAAAATCAATCTTCATTGAAATATGAAGACTAAATTTTACCGAAAATTCTCTTCATAGTAATACAATACGTTTTCAGACATAAAAAAATTACAGAGAAAGTAAGAATGAATCTAAGCGGATTTGAAATTTGAGAATTTCTTCCTCACCTTTGCCGTAATATGTATTTACTACTATAGCAACTGAATACTCTGCTTGAGAACTCAGTTCACCCTTGTTATTATGCAATAAATTTTTATTAAAGTGGTTGCTTTAAAGATATTTTTATGTACAAAGAAGGAAAATGCTTAAGATGGAAGAAATATTTCTCTGGTAAATTTTTTGAACTTAATCTCACGGACCGTTTCTCATTGTGTTGGAATTTTCTTATACTTTTTATCTTACTACAGTTTCATAGCAATTTATTTCATTGTGAATTTGTTCTGTTTATAAAATGTAGCAAAAAAAAATACTTATTTTTTGCACTTTAAATATTTAGGTAGGAATGGATTATGCAATATAAAAAATTTATTTAAATGAATAAAAGGAAAAATATCATTAAAATAGCTTGCACTTGGTGTGATAGAAAGTTTGTTATACAAATAATACAAGTTTAAATTATAATGAGATAGATTTTGAGCAGATGAATTATTGATAAAGAAAGAAAATTATTAGAAATGCAGAATGCTATTCAGAAGTCAATTAAATTTGAAATACTCGATTAAATAACCAAAATACTAAAAAGATTTATTAAGAAAAAAACTAATATTTATAGGAAAGCTAAACTTTTGTTATGAGTTTCCCAGCATTGCTTAAAAATTCAATCATACTTGATTATCTAAATAAATTGATTGATTCATTCAATTTAAATATCTGTTCAAAGATTCATCATTTATTTAAATATTTAAATCAGATTTTTGTCTTGAAATAAAAATTATATTCTTGCATTAAAAATAAATAATTTAAATTTGTTTAAAAGCAGTACAAAACAACAATTAAATATATATCAATGAAAGATAAAAACTCGCTAAAACAATTTCCCCCGATGAAAGCAATTTTAAAAGAAGAAAGAAAAAACCAAATTAAATTTTCTAATTATTTTCTCGTAAAAGAAAGTACAAAGGAAAGAACAACAAGAAGAAATAAATTTTCCTTTTTTCCAAAAACAGGAAATGAGAAAAGGTCTTTGTAATCAATTAGATACTTGAAAGGTAACAAGTAAAACGTGAAATTATCTGCAAATAATGAACGAGGAGGAAAAAGCAAGAAAGCAGAAAAATCAATAACCAAAGTCAGAAAAATTGAGTTTTTACCCTAAAGAAATCTTTCGTAATCAACTGGAAGTATGAACATCAACAATTCAAAACCAGTCACAATAATCAATTCAATTGATGTTTGCCATAGTTTCTATTATTATATCTGAACTGAAAACTTTCTTTTATGTGCCATGAGCAGTTCTCAAAAACATACAAAATATCAAGAACCATTTCATTCTTATACTCGAATGCTTAATAAAAAAAACTGTTGCGTCGAAAAAAAAACTATCAGCTATCGAGTCAACATCGTCATTACTGTCATTGTCATTTATTGTAGCAACAAGAGTGGAAATTTATTAATGTGATCGTAAAATTGTCAACGTAGTGGCAAATTTAATACCATAAGCAGTTCATAGTTATTTTTATTCGAAGTTTAAAGAAGAAAAGTAAATAAATATATTTCTGAATAGTTAAAGATTCACTTGAGAGAAATTGCAATTTTTAAAACAACTTTTTAATACAATAACAAAAAAATTTATCCATTATCAGTTCACTCTAAGAACTATCAGCAAGTTTCCGTACACTGCACAAATAAAATGCAATGAAAGAACATAAAAGAAACGTTTTGATTAACTTCGTCAACAAATTTTTCTCGTATACTCTTGAAAAATGGATTTTCTTCATTCCGGTGTCAAGTATAATAAAACTTCCGCATAACTTATTAATGTCAATGAAACTGGAAATAAAAGTTTGTTACTTAAGAATAAAATCAATGAAATGACAATTTTTTTTTTCAAGAAAAAGAGCTTGAAGTTAATTTGACTCGACATTTTGTGCATTAAAATTTCAATTATTTTTTTTTCTGCATGTTACAAATTCATTCAACCGTTAAGTTAATCAAAAATTTACGTTTCTTTCTCTACATCTTTCGCTTGCTCCAATTTTTATTCTCTCACATTTTACTTACATTTCTCTTGTACATTCATGTTGAATAACTTGTTTGATTTAACACGAAATGAATCGAAATGAAACAAATAATCCAAAGCTGTATAATAAAGTAAATGAATAATTTCCAAAAGTAAAACATGTTCAATTGAACTGTAATAGTGCGCCGTGATCGTCTAGTGGTTAGGACCCTACGTTGTGGCCGTAGTAACCCAGGCTCAAATCCTGGTCACGGCACTTTTTCATCAATTTTTTTTATTTAATTTAATTTAATTAAAAATTTTAGTGTCCCAGCTTTATTTACAAATGAAAATAAGTCTTTATTATGATACAAAAAAGTAACAATAAATAAATCAACTTTTTAAGCATCTACTCAAATTTCTCTTACTTATCATGTAACAATTTCATCCTTAGTTGAAGAAAGCAAAGAAAGAAAACGTCATGAAGGACGACAAATAATGATTAATGATATGAAACAGGACCTTTCTTTCAAACAAGATTCTGTTCTATTACTAAAATTCTAACTGATGAATGTTCGTGCCAGGTCGTCGACGTCATTGTTATCTAATTCATGATTGCTTGTACATTATGATTGCTTAAAATGATAATAATGAAGATTTAATTCATCACATAAAATGGTAATTACAAAAGAATATTTCAATTAAAGCTACTTAAAATAAGATAAAAAAGAACAGAAAAAATGCAATATGGCAAATTCACATGTAGAGCTTCAACATTTTATCAAGTGAAAATTTAGTGACGTATAAAAATGCTTTTCCTATGTTCTTTATTTCCCGCATGATAATTACGTTAATCTAACCATGAGAGTTGAATTGAGTGCAGCTATGAAGTGAATAAATGGCACTCTTGAGAAAATGAGCTTCTTATAGCAATTTGTTATAAGAAGAAAAAAGATATGAATTGTTCAACTGAGATGAAAAGAAAAATTGTCAATTTTTCATCAAAAAAATTTTGTAAGAAAAAAAAGTTTTAAAAATTATCAGAAGAAATCAAAAGAAAATTGAACTTTTCATTCACTTAAATGTAGACAGCAGGTGTGCCATAAACTTAAACTTTTATTACAAAAGAATAAAGAGAATTTACGATAGCGCCAGCATGAAAAAGAAAACTTAAAAATAATGCTCAAAAAAAGATTACAGATAGCTTCATTCTATTTAGTTTGTAGTAGTGCACGATTATAGCTTCACTTGCTTCATGTTCTTCATAAAATAAATTTTCATCATAATGTGCAATCAAAAAAAGTCTTTAATGCGATGAAGAAGAGATTGAAATGTTCACTCTAACTTTAATGTTCTTGGGTACGATTTGCAAAAAAGATATAAATGAGTGTTGATGGTGTAGTTAATTTGATGAGACGAGTTTGGATAATAAAATGATTTAAAAAACTTTTTTTTAATGTTACAATTTAGAAATTTTTTTCTTTTTATACAATGTCAATAATTTAAAAATAGACTGATGATGACTAAGCAACAAACACTTTATTGTGTAAAAATATATTGAAAATGACACTTGTTAAAATTTATTTCAAAAGATAACTGTAGAGTCATGCTGAGTAAAGGTTGATACTCATGACATTCAAAATTCTATTCTATAATAAACAAGTCAGTTAAGATGTTGATAAATCGACAACAGGACAATTTTTATTCCTCACCTACAAAGAATTTTTTTATTTTGTTGATCTCAAATGTTCATATGTAAAAATTGCTTTTTCCTCATGCACAAAAAAGCTTTATATCTATGAATAGAAAGTTATATCGTCATTAAAACTCACACATGGATATTCTATACTCTTTTTATCTCATTTTCTAATGTTAAAATAAAACCTTTGGAAAATTTGTTAAATGATATGAAAATAATGTGTGTGAAACAAAAATAAAACAAACATATAATTTACATATTATGGTGACAGCTCTTAATTATTAATTAGAATAAAAAATTCTTAAAATTTAATTTTTTTAACTCAGATGTTGATATTTCAAAAATTTATGAATTAAGTCATTGCGCAGTATCGACACCTGCTACACGCACACACAATGTATATATAAAAGTATACACAATTCAAAACGAAAAGTGTGAAATGACAAGTTCAGTCTATTAGAAGAAAAGAAGTTCAAATTGTTTACATAATTGCCGCTTCTTCACTTCATCAACGAGTAAATTGAGTTGAAAATAAATTGAGAATTTACAATTTTGTTTCTTTTCACTATATAGCGAGCCATCATCATTACAGTTTGAGTGTCGCAGTAGCAATGGTATAAACAAAATTGTTATTTTCTCCTAAACTTTTCATCTAACATAACAAAAACAAGTGTATACAGTGTGGGCGAGTATATAAAAGGCAAAAAGGAAAAGTTTTTAAATTGAGACAAGCACATTTGGGTCTACTCAATAAAATTATATGTGCATACGACTGTTTGTTTGTATCTGCAAATCAAATAGAAAAAAAGGAAGGAAAAAGTAAGGATTCTCTATTTCTTCTGTATATTTATGCGTGAATGAATATAATTTGCATAGTACAAAAAAGTTGTTTATTTTCTTGAAAGTAATATTTATAGACCACTTTTCTAGCTCAAATAGAGAGTTTCTTTGAGTTTGCTGTAATTTCAAAAATAATTTAAAAAATAAAAATTTTGTTAAATATTCAGAAACAATTTAATATACCAACAAAGAAAAAACCTTAAAGCTATGGTAAAAATAAGATAAAGTTTTACAAACAGAAAACCCAAATGTCCCATAATTTCTACTTTTATCACCACTAAATTTCAATTAGTTCTCAAAGTCGAAGTTTTGAAAATTGAATTTAATTTATTCATGCCTGTTGGCATCTCTCATTAGTTGTACGTAATGAAATTTTTATGTGATTGCTTCTTTTACATATTCAAGTTTGTTCACTTTATTTGTGACAAATAGTTATGAAGAAAGTTCTACACATGCCTTTGACATGCCTTTCTGATGATGAATTATGCTCATAATAAAGTATATGAGGTCTATACATGTGTATACTAGCATTCTCGACATTTATCATAAATTTTTCTTTCTCTCTTACATACATACGCACATAATCGCTCAACATATTCCAAACAAACGAAGAAGCAAATTATAATTCAGAATATTGCGAATGGCAACTGAATGTTTTAATGCGTGTATGTCTGAGATTCGAAACAAATTTACGGTAATAAAAAAGAACTCTAAATCATGTTCTCTATTATGTTAGTCTGACATCGAGTGTCACACAAATCATTAAAACTCATTAACTACAACACACGACTATTCATATGAGCAAATGTTGGCTACTATCGATGTGCAAAAAAATAAAGCAAGAAGAAGCAACATTCAACTACAACTCTCATGAGATGAGAGAAAAAATATTGTTTATTGAAGTCTTCGGCTCTTTATTTTTGGCATTCGCCTACGAAAATTGAAAAAAGAGTTTTTTATATTTTTGTGAGTAAGATTGTTTTGTATTCTTCTTATGTTTCTATTAGTGTAAGTCTATTTTTAGTTTCACTCCAAGAATCAATTTTCCCTCTTTTCGCTTCCACGTTAAATTGAGTTTCATGAAACCGTAAAGTTTTATTTCATCATGCAGAGAGAGAAAAATTTATAATCTCAATTTTTAATATTTTCCAAATTCAATTTGAATTCTGGGAAGATCAATAAGAAAAAATGATCGTTGCTTTGTGTTTAGAAAAATTCAAAATTTTAGAACGCACTCCAAAACAAAATTTAGGCAAATTTATTTAAATTCTCTTTAAGTTGAATAAGAATAATGTAATAAAGCCCCATTAAAATGATCTAATAAGCAAAAGTAAATATATTGAGAATTCACAAAGATCTTAATTAAATTTAACGTAACGGTTTCATTTAAAATTGTGACCAATATTGGTCAAAAATTTTCTATTGATCCTCCTCAGGAATTGAATATGAGAACGATAGATAGGTCGAAGAAATTCTTAATCATTTTTAGTGATAATTAATAATAATGACAATGAATCTTGTTAAGAAATCTAATGAAGCCATTAAAAGTCTTAAAATTTCTTCTTTAAGCATTAACAAAAATCAAACCCAAGTAAAGAAAGGGCGAAAGTCAAGTCAATTAAAATGAGTCTTTTAGTACAATCATAAACTCGCAACATTAGGTCTTCACTTTGCTAAATCTTGATAACAATGCAAATTAGGCAAGAAAAGGAAGAAAGTAGCACTCATAAATACTAAAAAAAGGAAAAAATTTTGCTTATGTTTTATATTTTCAGAATTTCTTTTTTTTTTCATAAAATCTCTAGCTTCAGAAAATGAAAATTTATTGACATTACTGTGGTTAGCAAAAGGCAGTTATCTGAATTGAATCAAAAAAAATTCCTCTCAATAAATCATTCCTGGCTTTTTCTTTCTCGCTCCATTCTTAGCTACCATGATATGAAACTTTACATGCATATATATATTTTATATGTCATCCTCATATAAATATGAGATTTGTCTCATGTGGAAAATTTCTTTTCTCTTCTTGTTTTCCTTCTTGTGATTGCACATACTTGCTAAAGCCAAAGATCTTGGAATTTTACGCTAAAGTTTTTTGCTCGTTTTCATTAAAAATTTAAATGAAATTCTTTTGCTGCTCATTTTTCCTTGCTATCGAATTGAAAAGATGAAAAGCGACAGGAAGAAAAAGTTTCTCATAACATGAGTGTTTGTAACAATAGTGTAATTTTGACTTGATTTCTTTTTTAATTGCAAATTTTGTACAATATTAAATTTTATTCATGAATTTAAACCATTAAAATGTCTGATTAAAAGAACAATCTTAGCTTCAGAAGCTTTTAAAAGCAATTGAATTAAAAGGAATTTAAACATATCAAGTGACACATATATAGCATAAATTAATCCGTAATTGATCACTAAAAAATTCAAATTCAACGAAATTATTGAATGCCTTTTTTAAACTAATTCAAAGTTAAATAATCAAATCTTATACATCCATGTGTTTTATAATGAACGTCTAAAACATATCACTCCACAATGTATGAATTTTCACCCCCAATCAGTCAAGAAGAAACAAAACAAATGATAAATTTTGTAAAGAAAAGAGAAAAACATAAGTCTATGTAAGCTTGAACAAAAAAGCTTGACTTTTTCATTTTAAACGAGAGTCATGTTAAATTTAATGAAAGAACACACACACAATATATTTTCTTTAGTGAAACTGAATAGACGGTATAGCAATACAGGAGAAGAAAATAAAGAATGACATGATGATACCTTGTGTATGCATGAAAAATTAAGAAGACATTAAAATGACAATGAGAACATGAAATACTGTAATGAAGAAATATAGGGCTTTAAACTGCTTCCTATTAAAATGTTTAGAAAAAATTTTACTTTTCCTTTTGAGAGATTATGGAATTAAATATGAAGATAAAAAAGAAAATAATTTAATAAAAATCTTCACTTGAAATACCCTCGATATTAAAAGAGCTCTTTTTCTGCCGTTTCGTTTCAACGGAAAGACGAAAATGTCTTTTTTCATCAAAATTTAATTAAATTTTCAACCTTTCATCTCCCACACATTCTTAATATTTCCTAAATGTTAACTAGGGTAAAGGAACCTATTTTTTGACCTATCCTAATTTTTGACCGTATTTTAAATTTATTGGAAAATGTATCTAAATCAACCAAAACCATGATATTTCATATATAGATCAATTACAATCACATTTAAACACTATTTATCACTTCACTCATGTTATAAAAGCTATACTTTTCAAGAAATGTCCATTTTCGTAAATTTTTTAATTGATGAAAAAAATTTTGCAAGATTTTAATCACTTTATTTTCACTTATTATTCACTTTTCACTCACGTTTTATCATTTAAATATTTGTAAAAAAACTTAAACTATAACATAAACTCATAAATGAAAGTTTAAAACCACTTTTAACTAATGAAATTAAAGTAGGAATCGGGAACCTATTGTTTGACCTATTTTTGTTCCTAATTTTTGACCTATTTGTTTACAAAAATTTTGTCGACAAAATGTAAATCGCGCTCAGTTGAAATGCGTAAAACGCGTTCAAAACAGTTCAAAAAATTAAAAAATATAATTTTCTGCTTTCTAAAGCATTTTAAAACTCGGAAATCACAAATAAATTGAATAAATAATAATAAAAGAAAGAAATGTTGTGAGCTAGTAGTGTTTGGAGAGATTTTGTGAAGAAATTCAGTTGTAAACAAATAGGTCAAAAATTAGGTTCCGTATTCAAAGTGAAATTGTGGTTAAACTGCTCATCGTCGGCTTACAAGTGGTGTTTTGACTGAAAGTGCTTCACATTCTACATTTAAAACTTCCACCAGAATAGAAATTGAGTGAATAGTTTGTGAAATATAATTGGTTGAAGGTTGAAAATATGAAAATAGGTCAAAAAATAGGTTCCTTTACCCTAAATAAAGAGAAATTAAAGCTAAAATTTTCTCTCTTCGTCATTTTCAACGATGTACTTAAGCATTCTCAAGCAAACATATGTACACAAGTATCATTAGAAAAATCGACTTACATATTAAGAGTCCTTTCATTCGATCCACTCTGACTTTGTGTATTGTCATGACGTCTCTCTTTATGTGAGACAATACCCATCAATTTCATCCAGGGATTGTTCTCCCTATTGCCACCGTGGCCCATACTTCCACCTGTAAAATATAGAATTTAATTAATGTTGGAATTTTTGATAAAATATCTTTGATTCTTACCTTGCCACATCGTCATCTTGGCGGCTTTTTTATTTCTTCACTTTCCAACAGAGAATTTTTTTTTCTTTTATTTTGGTCCTTTTATGATACACTTTTCTTTATTTCGTTTATTATGCATTAAAATGATATTTAGACGAATTTTGTTGTCTTCGCTTATCTATCTATGCTTAAAGTCTATTCTTATAATTTCTCATTTAAAATTCTCTCACAGAATGAATGAAAGCTTTTTAATTTTTAATTAAATTTTCTTTTCTATTCAATGACATTGGACTGCAAAGAAAAAAGAAAGAAAACCTTGAAAGTCTCATTTCGCATTCTCTAGGTGGGAATTTCTCGACAAAAAATCTCAGTTTGAACTAAATTAATTTTCCATGTTGAGAGAGAATTTTGCTCGTATTTCATGGAGACAGCAGAGAGTCCCTTATATTATTTGATTCTTCTATCTAATAAATTATGTTTAATTAGCATTTTATTCTCCTCCTTCCATTAATTTCTTTTCTTTTAGCTATTGTATACTTAAATAGACTTCTTGATTATTTATTTTTCTTTATCTTGATTTACAAGCAATTCAATCTCGGTTTAACTTAAATTTAAATTGAAATCTTTTGTTTTTAATTAATGAAAAATTTTATTTAATGAGACAAGAAATCAATTGAGAATGCGAAAACCTTAAATCCTTTCATAAATATTCATATTGTAAATTAAAGTTTGTTACTCTACCTTTTCTTTCATTAAATTTTAAATCTATGAAAATTTATTATTATTCTTTCTTATGAATTTATTTCATTTATTATTAATAAAATTGGTCTATTTGAGCTATTTTTAATTATAGAATAGAATCGATATTTTTCCAATTTATTTATAAATTTGTTAAAGACTTCACGATAATTTCTCTTTAAAAATTATTTTTATGAATTGAAAAAGCTTTTTTGTATCTGCAGAATGAAACTTTTTTATTATTTATTTATCTTTTCTTTCTTCCTTATCGGTGATAAAAAAATTTTTATTATCCAGCGAACACTCGTAAATATTTTAAATTTTTTTATTATTATTTAATGGAGAGAGGAATAAAATTTAATTTCTTTGTGAAAATTTGATTAAAGTTTTTTCTTCCTATTTAGCACTCTTTCTTGAAAGACTCGCGTTCTACGACATTTCCACATTATTTTTATTTTTCTTCGTCATTTTCTTCAATTGAAAATGTTAAAATAAAATTCACAAAAACTGAAGAGTGGAAAAGCAAACAGAAAAGTGTGCTTGAGTCATTTTAATCATTCTCAACATTCTCCATTGTCAGTTCTTTTTATACAGTTGATTCGATAATCCAGTCTGCAAATAGAGAAGAAAAATTTCGTCATTAGAGAAAATGCTTTTATCGCGCCACTGTCATCATATGGCAATTGAGATTAGAGTCATAATAATAACGAAATGATTATGAGTCGATGATAAACATAAAAATTATTAATATTAGCTCTACTGCTGCTGCTGCTGCTACTGAATTGAAGAAAAAATTGAATGGATTAAGCGAGAAAATGGAAAATCTTTTGAATTATTGTCAATATTTTTTCCCTAGATTATTTTTATGTTTGTGGTCATGAATTCAATTGTGGTCATTGAGCATTGTTGATATAGCATACGATTTATGATGTTTGCATAGTGAGGATAAATTTTTTGTGTTAAAATATTTGGCTTTTGAGGTTTATTTGATGATTTTTAAATGATTTTTTAAATTATAAATTAAACCGCTTTAAGCAAATCAGAGACGATAATTTACAATAATTTACTATACAAATTGAATAATTAATAGAAAATTGAAGACCGATAGAAATTTAATTAGTTAACATAATGACAGCAAATCATTTATTAATTAAACTTCAGCACTAATGGGAATAATTTGATATGTGTGAAAATTTTGACAATATTTCTAGTTGATTAATTTCCATAATTATGTCGCATGTCAATTAAAATTTGTCAAAATTAAACTGAAAAAGCTTCAATCTAATTTCTAATCATAAATAAAATCAGAAAGCACATTAACAAAGTGCTAAAATCCAAATCGATTTATAAAAACACAAAAATTCATAATAATAATGATTTGCTAAAAAATCAGTGGCTATTAAATGCATACACACACCTCAGTTATAACAGGAAATAAAATGTAATAACAATAAACAACAGCAGCATGCACAACAAAGCTATATTTAACAACATTCATAAAAAGTATTAAAAAACAATTCCGCAAATATTTTCTCTGTTTCATCACGGGCACAAACTGTTATTATATGTATTTCATTCTCTTTTTTATATTTATTTTCCATTTATCAAAATTAATTCAATTTTGACCAGCACTATGCAATCAACATATAAAAATTTATTTCCCCAAGCGAATTTCGCATTGTTCGAGAAAAAATAACAATAATAAAAAATGGCGATTAATAATAGTTTTCTTATTTTTCACTAGCCAAAAGCCAACGACACAACATTCCCATAAATTATTTATTTTATGCTCATGAAAAATCTCACGTCATCACGACATTCTCATTCTCCCCTTTTCAGATATTTAATTATATGTTTTTTGTTTGCACAATTATGTGAGCTAGAGTGAGAAAAAGATTTTTTGCGAAATTTACAAAGTCATTCAAGCATTTAGAAATGAAAAATTGATTTTTCTTTCATCTTGCAAAAAAGCATTTATTGTTATTTTTTAAACAGCTCAGTTACGAGTGAAAATAATGAAAGAATAAAGAGGGAATTGATATTTGCAAATGAATTATTAGAATGAGTTTTTTTTAAATAAGAAAATTAAGAGATAGAAAGAAATAATATTATTGTCTAGTCATGCTCATCAGCTGATCTTTTCACTGTCTTTGAAATTTTAAAAATAGAAAATTTATTGCTTGAAATTTAAGCTTGGACGTCATACTATTTTTTTCATTGCCATTTCAAGCACCAAAATCAACTCAAAGGAAGTAAAAATTTCAATTTTTGTAAACCACAGTGATTTTAACAAACCACAATGAAAAAATGTTTTTATGACTCCAAAGGTTCACTCAAAAATGAAAAATCTCAGACTTTTTTTTGTTTACTCGCATGAAAATATGGGTCCATTACAAACAAAAATACTCTGTTAAACAATAAATAATTGCTTTTGTCTATTATACAAAAAAAAATTGTTCATGTGAATATGAGATTCTGAAAAATGAATACTTAATGGTTTATGTGCATTTTATATGATGATTTTATTTTTATATCTTTTTATTCTTCAATAATTCAGAAATTTTTGACTTTTTAGAATAAATTTGTTAATTTGAAAATAACGATTAAAATTAATTTAAAATCAAATTTGTAACTAACTTCACTTTTTGTCTTGCAAAAATTCGTTTCAAAAGTTTTTAGAATCTGTCAATCACTGCACAATATTTTAAGTAAACAAAAGAACAAAGAAATTTCAAAAACAGATTCAAAAGAAAATTTTCAATTCTAAAATTGTCACAAAGAAAATTCATGAAAAACTTAAATCATAAAAATCAGCAAACTGTGCAATCATCAGCTTATCAAAAGTTGAATCAGTAGCAAGATAAAAGCTTAAAAGTGCAATTTATTGTATTGAAAACTTCACCATTCTCGATTCTTTTATTGAAGTTGAAAATTTTTGTTTCATCGAGCAATTTTCAATATAACAACTTTGTTTCAGCATTAAATATTTATAAAATGTATGTCACATTTGAGAGCGAAAATAAACAAAATTGACAATGAAAAAAGTAGAATATTTTGATGAAGCAAAAGTTTAAATGGCAAAAAAGTGTTCAATGATAAAAATTGCGGTTGACAGTACATAAATTGACACTATGAAAAATCGAGCAGAGAGTAAAATGGATGACGCTTGCAATATTTTCTAATTATTATTGTTTTATGTGATGAAAAATTGTTTTGAAAAATTTTAAAGTTATAAAGATAATTAAATTTTCTTTTCTTAGCTTCAATGTGAATCAAATCCTACTCAAAATGTATATAATAAAAAATCTCATCGAATTACAGTAGAAGAAACAAGCGAGGATTCTGACGCGAGAGACTGAGTGAAAATGTATAAATTTCATCGTTCATGTCAGCAGACGTTTTTGGAGTGACGGCATATAAATAAAAATTTGGAGGGATCATGCAGAAAGAGAGAAGAGAAATCATTTTTTACAGTCAGTCGAGTAATATGACGTCATGCCAAAAACGACCTGTCACATGCTCGCTTATTTCATTCGTAAGAAATATCAATGGCGTGGGATGACCTACAGTTTAGATTTTTTCACACACAAAGTCAATGAATTTCGGTAACAATCAGGAAAAAATTGTGTCTCACCGTCACTCATTAATGTTGAGCGAATCTGAATTAAAATTTGATCGCTCCAAGCAATGAAGAATAATAATGATCAGGTAGAACACTAATACATACAAAAAAACCTGTTTCATGTTCGTTCTATAATAATGATCTTTATTTTACTTCTTTTTTGTTTGCTCTCCGTCTCTTTTCATCTTTTCTCTTTCACCTTAAACGTGTTTCTTGTGTTTCGGCTCTTTCAGTTTATTCCATTCTGTTGTGTGTAAGAAAGTGTACAAGAATTTGTCCTCCGACATTCTTTAAGAAATATTTTTGCAATTTTTAATTATTTTGCATAAAATTTTATCTATAAACTGTAAGTAAACAAAACTTGATCTTTTACAATTGCTAGAAACGCAAAAACTAGAGCAAAAAAGTCAAATTTTTAATTGTATTTGTGAAGAGAAGCACAAAGAATTTTATTTGATATCACACATTTTTTCAGCAAATATCTTTGTAATGTGAATAAAAATGGGAACGATGCAAAAGAAAAATCTTCATGAACCGGCAGTGGCTGGCGTACCTCAATTACTTGACGACTTGAATAAATTGATTGACGATCAAGAGACAGGTATATGATGATGAAATTTATTTTGCATTCTTTCTCACAATTTTTCTGATTTTTTTACTTTATTTTCAGCGGATGTTGTGTTTCTTTTAGGCCGCGAGGAGGAACGAATTTATGCGCATCGATTAATTCTTATGGCGCGATGCAAGAGTTTCCAAGTGACCACATCCAGTATGTTAATTTTTCCTTCCTTGCATGATTTTAATTTATGAAAAATTTACTTTTCTTTCAGACAGCAAAGTAGGTGGCAATATGCAAATTTGTCGAATTCCTGGCTCTACTGTCCTTCCTCCTTCGCCTGGAACATCAACACTTATTCGTTTGCCACACATTCGACCGGATGACTTTAGGCAGTTCATAACTTATGTCTATACTGCTAAAATTATTCTACAAGATTCGAAAGTCTTTCAAATTATGATCATTGCCAATGATCTCGGTCTGAATGATCTCAAAATTGCATGTGAAGATCACGTAATTGCAACAATGTCAGTTGATAATGCTTGTTGTTTTTTAACAAATGCTCTTGAAATTCAAGAGAAAGTTGGCGGTAAATGCACAGATTCTTTTGTTGATCGATGTATTGCTTTCATTGGTGAAAATGCTTCTGAATGTACTAAAACAAGCGGTTTCCTAAAACTCTCTAAAGAAGCCATTGTCAAAATCATCTCATCGGATTTTGTAAGTTTACTCATATTCAATTTAGTCAAGGGCTTTCTATCTTAAGCACTTTTATTCCTACACAGCTTTGTCTTGAAGAGGAAAATGTTTTTCGTGCCGTACTCGAGTGGAGTAAACATCAAGCAGGCGTAACTCAACCTCTGTTACATTGGAACGAGGAAGAACGACAGCGTGTCTGCAATTTCCTTTCACCCATCATTCATCACGTGCGAATTTTACTCATCGACAGTCAAGTGTTTGCAGAAGAAATTGAACCCACTGGTGCTGTACCGATGGAGCTTGTTTTAGAAAGATATCGTTTTGCAGCATTGCAATCAAATAAAATGCCTGGCATGCCAATGATACCGAGTAATTCATCAGAATCTGACAAGCGTTTACAACCGAGATTGTCATTGAATCTTTTTCCTGGCTCGACAATTTTACGAAACGATAAAATGCACCTTCAGGGAACGCTCAATAATTGGTATGGCAAACCGAAACAGACATGGAGGTTAATTTATAGAGGATCAACGCACTTCTTTACTGCTGCTTCATTTCATCGATTGTGTGATGGCATTGCTCCGCTATTTGTTATTGTTTTAGTAAGTAATTGAGTTTGTTTGGTTTAGTTATGTTGAATTATTACAATTGCAATTTCTCATTAAAGGAATTTAAAATTTGTAAACAATGAAATGTAAACAGAAAGATTTAAATTTAAAAAAGTCGTTAATTTTAAAAATTATTTATTTATAAAGTGCATTAATTTTAAAAATGTTTTGTTTAACAGGGAGCACGAGGAGAAATAAGTGGAGGATTTACAGATGTTGCTTTTACAAAGACAAATCGTAAAGGTGGTTATATTCATGGTGAAAGATGCTTCCTATTTGCACTACATTCACAACAAGCAAGCTTTCAGGTCGCAAAGTTCGATGTTGTTAAAAAGCCATACAGTATTTGCTACTATAAAGATTGTGGACCAATATTTGGTGCAGGTAAGAAAGTCATTGAACTTTTTTACAAAACATAAACAAAACTGATTCATTTCACTTTCAGGTGCCGACTTGCTAATTGCCAACAATTGTAATGTAAACACAGACTCTTATTCAAACTTGCCACATTCCTATGATGGACCAATTCAAACAACGCTTTTTGAAGACTATAATTTTAAAGTTCAAGAATATGAAGTTTTTACGTTAGGTTAAGATTTTGAACTTCTTTTTAAAAAATAAATTGCAGGAAAAAAAATTTACTGACGAATGTTTTTAAAAATTTCAACCTCGATCATTTCAGATCTTTTAATAGAGAATTTGTCAAAAAAAAAAATCTTCATTTTCGTGAACTTTAAGCGTGCGTAAAAGAAAATAGAGACGAGAGTGAAGAATTATGAGAGGCTCGCTCGTTAATTTTCAATGTGTTAATTATTCGACATTGAAAGATTGCGAAATGTTTTTTTTTTCTTCTCATTTTTGAAACGTCAAGGAAATATATATGCGGTTATCTTTTTTCTAACAAAACAAATTTTCATTATCATATTGACACATATTACCTTCAGAGTGATACGTTCATTCATTCTAAGGCGTGAGTGTGATTTTTTTTGTATGTTTTTGTACACATGTCTCGTTCACTCACTCACATTTTGAGTGACTATGAGGAGAATTTGCTAAAAATAAGCAGCAGTTCAAATTAAAGCTGCTGTATCAATTCAGATTGATTAATGGAAAACAAAATTTTCTATGCATTCATTGCTATAAATTGAAAATTTCCTCTCATTTTCTTTTTTCTCGTGTGACATTTCGATCGTATGAGTAACTTTAATCCCAAAATAACATCACGAAGAAGCAATTTCATTTATTGATGAGAGATTTATGGAAATTGAAAGTTTTCTTTCATTCGTGAATTTAAATTTATTTATTGTTGATAAGATTATTGCTGATTAAAAGATTTAACGAGTTTTACTGACTTTGCTTTCAAATGTCTCAAATTTTGTATTTTACTGTGATTTTTTACTTATGAGACCACCTGCGATGATGAGGTTATAAACGTTTTATGTGTATAAATAAGTAATGTTGACTTTTATGCTTAGTAACTTTTCTATTTTGGATTTTCTGTCACATTTTTTTCGATTAGAATTAATTTTTCTGACAAACATTGTTAAAATTTTTTTATCAATTCAATAGAATTTCGTGTTTAAACCAAAAAGTTTTAATACCAATTTAAAATCTTTTGATTAAGCAACATACATAAATTATTAAAGCAATAAACATAAAAGCAAAATTAATTGACTCAAAAATCTCATGCACATAAACATAAACGATTGAATATGAGAAGAGCAATTAAGATGAGAGCTCACAAGGCCAATTATGTGCAAACAACACCACATAAATTTTCTATCTTTAAATAAAACACGCATATGCATTCTATTTGAAATTTTCATGAAAACATTTTCAAAGCATCTATTTTGACTTCAATTTATGCCTTTTAGAAAGATTTGTTTGTGAATTACGTAAATGAAAAAATTTTCATACATATGCAATTCAAAAGTAAACTGCCCGCAGTTGCAACGTTCAAAAGATCCTAACACAAATTTACTCAAAGATTTGATTTGAAAAAACATTTTGCATACACACAGCAATATATCAATTAAACTCGCTTACGGCATGACAATTTGAATCACATTGCAATTCTAATTTATTGCTTCTATTTGTAAAAGACAGTAAATGCAAAAAACAACTCATAACTCACTAAATTGATGACATTCTACTCAATTTTCTTCAAAGCATTTGTTTTTGTCATTGCATAGAGCTCATAATCTTTGTGAATACACAACACATCAACATCAATCAAATTCTTTTTAATTTTTTTTTTTGCTTCACATGTTCAGCATAACGTCATGAATCTCTCGCTTTTTGTCTTTCTTTCAGAATTGATTGAGGGGAAAACTTGTGACTTTTTATTGAGTTTTAGAATTTGAGTACATTAGAGATTCAGTTTGGCTGGTTCAAGAAAAAGAATCATTTTTACGCTTTATATGATACTTAAATGCGTTTTAAATGTCACTTTCTGTAAAAGTTAAAAAAAAACTTTTTTGTTTGTTAAAAAATTATATGAACAGATATGGCTATAAAAGCATTCGATAAAAAAGGCATGTAATAAACTAGTGTGAGTGTCTCGTTTCGCAAAATTTCATAAATTCAATTAAATCACAACAAAATTCTTTTTTGACTGAAATTTCATAACAAACTGACACCATCGCGAATTTTATTGTTATTAAATCTCAAAAAGTAAAGATGAATTTCTGAATACCTAAAAATTATCAAGTGTTCCTGACTGGTTTAATAACAATTTCTTATATTTTACTTAAGTAGATATTTTCAGGGTGTGGAAATAAAATTTTTTCGAAATCCAGATTTTTAAAAAATTCCGTTAAAAACAAGCCAAATTTTCTAATTTTCTTGCTTTAATATGGCTCAACTCACTCATGGAATTAAATTTAAATAGTCTTTTTATTCATCATATATTGATAAATGGCAGATACAATGAGAATTAGCTGTGTGATTCTTGAATTTGAGAGTAACGGTTTTCAATTTTGAATTTTTGGACCAAATGTCGACATAATTTCGAAAATTTTTTTTTATTCCACACCCGGGATATTTTGTTTGGTTTTAAATATAAACAATTAAGCTTTAAATAAATTACAAATTGCCAATTATTAATAATGATCATATAAACCAACACTTCACAATTATATATATTGCTGATGATAAATAATCTTTCACAGTGAATTAAAAACGTTAGAGATCATCGTCGTCAACAAGCAAATGAGTAAAAGTGAAGACAAGATTTCTTATGAAACTGTAGCTCTTTAGCTGTAATAAATATGTTTAATTAACGATCTCATCCGCAATATTACGTTTAATTTTGTCTATTTTTCTTCTCTTGTGAAAATATACTTAATTCATGCACGCAATATGGAACACATTGACTTTGTGTGTGCAAAATTATAGACGAAGAATTTTCTTTTTACACAATTTGGCCGATTTCCAATTTATGTAATAATTTCTCTTCTTCAACGACTCTCTTCACTTTTCTAGTTATATTTTCTGGTTATTTCTTTCTTAAGTCTCAATTTGATTAATAACATTCAGTCAAACTGTATTCGAATAAGTAGAAAAGTGGAGAATTTGTCATAGTTTTTTTATTTTGTTATTGTTACAGAATTTTCATTTTTGCATGATTCGTTTTTTTAGGATTTTCTTTGATTTAAAAAAGTTATGATTTTAGGATGATTTTTAAAATTTAATAACTCATAAATTTTACTTTTAGCCTCAATCTATAAATGTCAGCAATAAATTAGAAAGCATTGTCAAAATTGTTCAAAGTTTCCATTCAAAATCACTGTCCAAAACACTAAACTACTGAATTTATCAACATTGTCAATCATTTCATAACAACTGCAGCATTCAGTAACAAAATCAATTTTGCATATTATGTCATCAATATTTTTACTCATATGCTTCATAATATGAATTTTTATATGCGTCTTAGATGAATAAATGTTCATTTTAGCAACAGAATCACGTTTTTGGAATCCTAATTAAGTTCATGTCATAACGTTGGTGAGAAAACAAATAAATTTTTTGTTAGATGCTTCTATGTGGTTTTTAGGTTTATTAAAAAATATTAAGTGCTTGAATAAGTGGCAATTTTTTATCTCTATTTTTTTGCTTGCAATTTTTTGTGATCATAAATAAAAGCATTTTGCACTCAATTAATTTAGTGTTCTGAATGTTTAGCTAAATTGTATTTTTTATGTAGTCGACACCTTTAAAAAATTTCTCTCTTTTAAATTCAAATCAGCTTAAAATAGGCTCTGTCACAATCTACATTATATAAATTGAAATGAGTGCACATGTCTACGCTTTATTCTTTCCCCTAAATCCCATTTCCTTCCTATTCAGTTTTTAAAGTGAAAAAGTCATAATAAAATCACAAAAGTCTTTTTTCTGTTTCGCATAATAATTGAATGTGTGTTGGAATTCACATGAAAAGCTTTTCTTCTTCCTTTCTCTTTTTCTTCTTCATTGTTTTCTTTTGTTTGGGCTCATGTTGATGGAAAATGCGATACGCAAAGTTTTGTAAAAGCATTAACGATGGAATTTCGTGCTTGCTTTAAATGTTCAGAATTTTTTTGAAATTAAATAAATTTTAGTATTAACTTTAAAGCCTGAAATTTAGGGAATTTTAAAAAAAAATCATTTTTTTATTTAAAATCAATAAATTTCACATTAATTCAAACAAAGTTAAGATAAATAACTAAAAAAATTCTTAAAGACTTTAGCACAGCAGGTGCTTGTCTTAAACATGCCAAGTTTTTCAAAGTCATAATAGCTATGGAGATCTGTTATCGTTATTTTGTCATGTAGCTACAACGACACGAAAACTTTGTCAGAAAAGTGATTTTCTTATCATATACGAGGTCACAGGTCTCTTATTGCCAATCTATTATTAAAGTCCCACTTTCATGTCGATATTCATCATCAATAAAAGTAGCCAGAAAAAGAAATTTCCTATAGATTAATGCGACATCGAGCTATTGTGTATTATTAAACGAAGACACGAAAATTGTTAAGGCTGTCCGCTCAATGAAAAGCTGATTTTCTCTTGTTCACATAGCCGGAAGCGACAAAAAGGTATAACATGCACAACACAAAGTAAAAGAACGACAGTGGAGAAAAACATAATAATAAAAACAACATAATTTATGTGTAGCTACAATATACTTCATTTCATCATTATTTATGGACATTTTCATGCAACCTTTCTCTCACTTTATTATTTGCAATAAAATTTGCGACTGTACATATATTTAAAGAGAAATTTTTTCAAAAAAATTATTTTTACCTTTTTCATTCTTTTTATAAATCCCAAGCAAAAAATATTGCACCCTCGATGATCATAAATACTCATTCATCCATACTGACAAAGCCCTTCCATATTTCAACGCTTTACGCATTTTTCATGCTTCTGCACATACACATTTCGCGTCAAAAAACTCTCAAAAAATTGTCATGAAACATAAGGAAAATCAATGTAAAATATTTTATGTTTGCATTAGTAAATTTTTTACAATGCTTTTTAGTCACCACCCGAAAGTCCATTTAGCTTTGACTCAATCATATCCTCACCATTGTTATTTTCATCGCTTCATGTTCATAGCCTTAAAATTGTATAAATTTCATTTGTTGACTTTTGTCATGCAATTTATGAATAATTGCTCACCACAGTGTGATATGTTGATCATAAATAAATAAACAAAAAATGCGATTGTCGCGGTTAATGGAGATTTTATAATGAGTGAAAAATCAGACAAGGTAGTTAAATTATGAAATTATTTGATTGTTGGAAGCTTTAAATCATCATTAATGTAACTTTACCTTTGCAAGCACGTTAAATGAATATTTTGATAACATAAACAATTTTATTGCAAAGTAAAAACTCTTATTTCAAGGTAAAGCACCATCATCATCATCATTCACCGTTAAATTAGGAATAAATGTATACAAGGGCTCATACTGAAATAAAAAATTAATTAATTGTATGGCGTTCTGAATAATCAAATAAATTTAACAACTTTACTGACTAAATTGACGCTACTGATATGAAAGTGAAGATAGAAAAATAAGTAGCCATAACTGACAATTCACACGGAATAATAGTGTTGCTTTAACACAATCCATCTATACATATGGATAAATAAAATTTATTGACAGACACAAAGAAAAAAGATAAGAATAATAGAAATAAAAGTGAGAGTGCCAAATTTATGGTAATTTTACACACTGTCAGGGTTTCGAAATGTTTTATGTTAGTATGTATCTATAGATTTTTATGTGAAACAATAAAAATAAGTCTGCAATGTTGAAAGGAGGAAAACTCTTTTTTGGAAGGGATGTTTGCCTGAGGATTTTTAGGTGTTGAGTCATTATAAAAAGAAACTTTTTAGAAGGTAAATCAATAAAACCACTAAATATTCTCACTAACAAAAATTTTTGATTAAAGAACTCTCTTTAATTAACTCATGTGTACAACCCTTTTAATATTTGTCTTATCAAAACAATCACTTAGAGGATTTATGTTCATTTTTATGCCTTAAAACATCAAAAGCTCTTTCTTTCATATTGACCTTATGGATATACTTTAATAGGAAAGAAGATAGACGAGGAAGGACTGACTGATATATACGGCAGATTTGGAATGACATGTGGATTAAAGAGATTGAGTATTCTTTTATATTCATTATGTGAATATTTAGAGCACAAATGATTTTTGTTTTATAGCCTTTTGTTCTGATTTTAATTCAAATTATTGCAATATAAAATTAAAGATTTGTTCGTAAGTTCCGAAATGATTTGAAAAGTTTAAAACTCAATTCTTGTGAATAAATATTATAATTAATACACCTTTTTATTCTTTTACATATTTTCAAAACTTTTACATTTTTTTAAATTTATTTACAACAGCACAAAATTTCAAAAGTGTTATTTGAAGCTTTATATTTGCACTATTAACAAGCATTTATGAGAATTTCAAAGTTAAAACAAGTGAAAGAATTAGATAAGAAAGTTCAAAAGAAGTTGAAATTCTTATTTGAACTGTAATTCTGTAAGACTCATCTCTTTTACAAACAAACATTTCTTTCTATGAATAGAAACAGTAAGAAGATAAAATTCATTATTTTCGTCTTATAGTATTAAGTTAGTAAACAAACATGAACTCGAGTTGAGATGAGAACGTTTGAAGCATTTTAATAAGATAATATAAAAATACTGAAAGACTGTATTTTAAGAACAGTGAGTGATGACAGTAACTCATAAAAATGCACTCCAATCAATTGAGGAAAAATCTCCTGTAGTCAAAGCCTTGAGCATAATCTTTTCCATCAAAAAACGAGAAATGAGAAGAAATTTAATTTAATGGTAGAGTATTAAATCAAATTCATCACATTTCATGCTTTTCTCTGCTGTACTATCCGAGATAAATCGCTATTGAAATTGACAAATTTCTTTCCGGTTCTCGTGCATGAGAAAGCTTATAGTTTTACTTACGATATTCAATATGTAAGTGGAAAGCACAGAAATTGAACTTTATCTCTCGCTCACATAAAATTCAGCAACAAATTTATACATTTTAGAGCAAGATAGAAGTCAAAGAACTTAGCATTTTTCACTTTGATTAGTGAAGCATTTGATGTGTCACACACTACGAGCGAGTGTTTACAGCACAAGTCAGTCATATTTAAGGTGGATATGGGTTAAGCTCTTTCTTTTTCTACCTAGCTTTGCATGATGATAAATGAATTGAGGTGAGGACATCGTAACTTACCAAGATAAGAATGAAAATGATTAAGTGAATTAGGTGGTCGTATGCTTCAATGACTTTATTAAGTTTGAAATATAAGAGACGATTCATAAGATTTATTTTTATTCTAAATAGTCGACATTAATAAAAATTTTCACTTTAAAAAAAAAACAAAAGACCGTTATTTTCAATTTCAGTTTTGAATTTAAAAAATTCGTTTATTTCATAAAAAATTCAAATTAAAAAAACCGTTATTATTGAAAGTTTTAGTCGATGTTATAACCAAATATCTACAATGTTATCTTGAAATTTGATTGTTTTTTCATTCACTCGTGTGTGTCACATGTATGCAAAGATATAAAGTCAAATGTTTGCAAAGCAAAGAATAATAACAACAACAAACGAGCTGTTGGTAGAAAGAGACATGAGAAATTAAATGGTTTTATTTCAGCTAACATAAGCTATTATGTTCAACATTCTTTTTGGCGTGATGGGGCAAAAGTGTGCAGAGCGAGATTTAAAAAGATCTCAAATCACACATTTTACGACATAGGGAGTAAGCAGCAGTGAAGAAATTTATTTTCCCATCATTTTTCATGTTTTTTCACTCACTCGCTACTGTCATGGCAAAATGGACGGAGACAGAGTAAGTGTGAGCATTAAAGTGTAAAAGAAGAACGATATCACAAAATGTCTTTTTACTACTTTTTATAACAACAACAGCAGCAGCAACGACATAAAAGAATGAAAAATGAAAATGAGCTTTAAATTCTGGCTCACTGAACATATAACACAATTTTTTCATCACTTTCATGCTGAGTATAAATGTTTATTGATGCGAGCTTTATAGTTTCGTCATCGCTCGTTATGCAGACTAAATGAAATCACAGTGAAGCCTTTTTTCAATTTTCGCAGAGATTCATTTAAAAAATATTATTTCAGTATGCCAACTTAAGCACAAATTTGTTGGAAATTGTTTAACACTTTTGTCATGCACAAAATGATATCTTGAAATGAGAATAGAAGAAAAAGGTTCTTAGAGTGAGGATTTTCATGATATCAAGTGAGGAATAAAAAGAGATTTTTTGCTTAAACCTTTCCATACTCTTGCGAACGTTATGTGAGTAAAAAGTCAAGATATAACTTAAGATGTCTATACGATCCAATATCAATGTTATAAATAAAGATTCTTTGTCTTAAAGATAATAAAAGACAACAATTTATTTCTCAATTGTCATTTTTCTTTCTTTAGTCTTGAGATTAAACGGAAAAGATATTTGAAAAGAATTTCATAGAGCTTTTAAGAATTTTTTATCAAAATTCAAGTTCCTACATTTAAAATTTTTTGGCAAGAAGACTCGATTGAGTTTTAATTATATTTCATCCATTTCAATTGAGTTTAAAGTAATTTTCAAAGTTTTATTCTAAATAAAAAGATTCTTTGAAGAAATGCTTTGATTTGATGTAAACAAAAAGGTTTTTATTAAAAAATTGAAATATTTGTGCTTTGCTTCATAAAATTTAATTTCACTAAAATAATCACATTATTTATCATTATCATTAAAATAACTCATTTAATTGAATGAAACAAATACAATAATTATGAAGAGAGACAAAATCAATCAAATTAAATAATCATGACCTAAAAAAGTTCATTAGAAAATATTATCTGATTAGAAATTTAAATTCATTATATTAGTTGACACAGTGTTGATATTGTTCAGTAACTCAATTTAAAAAGAACATAAAACTCTACTAAATTACAAATTTTTGCTTTCTCTATTTTCCTGCTTTGGAAAAAAGTATGTAAACTTTTCTATTAATTAAGATTTGAAAATAACTTTTCAGTGCTCACTAAAAATACAAACAAAGCTCACAAGTTGATTAAAGAGAGTAAAAAACTTTTCATTCATTCTCAGTCGCAATATCCATTGACGATTATTAAATATTCAATCTCTACATATACACTGAATAACTACAATGTACACACAAATCAAATTGAAGGAAGTAAAGTTGCACAGCGCTAGGATTTTTTAATTAATTTTTTTTCACTCACTCCATGTAAAAACAATCATACATTCGTGATAGAATTTTTAATTACTTTTTCTGTCTCTTTTCGTTTATTTTATTTCCTATGATTACACAAAAAGTTTTCACCAAAAAAAGAGTTACAAGCCCAAAGGAAAAACATTTTTTTATTGATTTTTTATTACATGCTTAAATATTGAAGGCTTACTTGCTTTCTCTTTTTTTTCTGCTATGAAGACAATCGAAATGGAAAGAAGAAAAAGAAAAAGTGCGATAAATCATTGAAAAGGAATTTATAAGTGAATTTTTTCAAGCATGAAATGATAAAGCTGTGAAATTAATAGACTTAGTTCATTGAATTGTAAAAATATAAAATGAATTGATTTTTATGAATAACAAAAAGTCTAGAAAAGTTTTTCCAATGTCGGCTATTTTTGTTATGACATGAATTTCATTTCCTTTGTCATTTCCTTCCTAAAACTTCAAGAATTTTTTCTCTTTTATTTATTTGCAATTCCCACAAGGTCAAATACTTCTGAACAAAAAAAAAGTTTTTCCTTAATTATTCCTAACACCAAACATTTTTCTTTCTTGCTAATCCCCACATTCAAAATGAAAACCAAACCTTGATGTGCTAAACGCCTCGCTCAGGAAGCTTTAAATTTGCTTGAGTTCCTGTACCCTTTTAATCCAATGAATTCTTTCCCTCATTCTAAGATTAATGAAAATTTTATGAAGGCGATGTAGGGCCTAAAAGGTGTTTAACGTTGGTGGAATTTTTAATTATAATATTTTCTTTCTTTCGCAGCTGCTCTCGGTGGTTTAGGAAATTTATTATTTTCATATTAATTGATTTAGATGAAGTGGAGTGTAATTAAAGTGAGAAAATTTTCAATAAAATACTGACAAATTTTGATGAAGTAATAAAAGAAAAATGACATGGAAAGTGTCCGTGCGTAGTAGGGGACACTTAAGCGCATTTTTGTGCATAGATCAGTGTATGTTAACAAATTACAAAACTATTAAATTCATTTTAGAAACAAATTCACAGCTTAAAATAATTTGATCGAAATAAATTTAAATTTTAGAGAAAATCATATTTATAAAATTTTGATGTATGAAAGTACGGCGAGTGTTTTTAATTGATACTTAATTTACTGAATCTTTTTATGACAAATTTCATTGATATGAAAGTAACGGTTGAGTAATATTCAAAATATTTGAAGTTCTAATATTTGCCGTTGGTGGCGCTGCAATCGTTTTCGCAGTTAACTTCGCGTTGTTTACATTTTTCAATTTGGAAATTTAAATTCATAATTTCCTAATTAATGTAATCAGTGGTAACATCTAAACTAAGCGATAAGCCAGTAACTCGATAGCACATATCAAACACAACAAACCGGAAGTCTCTAGCTATTGTAGTTTTCGAGATCTCCCCTCACCCGTGAGCCGTGAGCCAGCCAGCCAGCCAGCCAGCCGAACAAAGTGAAACTATAAGCTGCATTGTTGTTCCAAAAATGCGCTAAAAACATTTAAATTGCCAGCATCGTCAAAGATTCGTAAGGTGAATTTTTTTTACTTACACACCAAAAAGAGATTGAATAGAATTCAAAGCATATTGCAGATTAAGCGGGTTCAACTTTTTTTACGGTCGTACGAACATTTTATGAGTTTAAGCACAGAAAATGTGATGAAAATACGAGAAGAGTTTGGCCACAATGAGGATACGATTCTTAATTTATACATGTATGATCATAAAAGGGATAGAATTCTCATAATTATAATCCTTACGCACTTATCGTCATATCCACACTTTGTTATTATTTTATACATCATTTTAATTAATCATGTTGTCACCTTTCACATTCTCTCTATTATTTCCGTATTTGCGACAAAGGACAAAAGGGAATTTTATATATTTCTGCTACGTGATATGAAAGGTAAAAATGCCGATAAAAAATTGTTCATTTTATTCGGACTCGCATTTCATTTTCAACAAACGAATAAAAAAGCTTTTTAAATGGTGCTTTATTTTCAAAATGAATCGTGACTTAATTTTACTTCTCTTTCCTATCCACGCATTTGGTTGGTTTTCAATGTAAATTCAATGCTGATTAAATATCAATGAGAAATGCGAAGGAAGGAAGAAAAATTTGGTCTTGATGTTATTAAATTATTAATGATTACTCAAGTGAGAGAATTGTTGACGATTAATGAGTTTATTCAAATAATTGAGCATAAATAATTGGATTTTTATATCAATTGATATTTATTGAATTTTTCAAGAAGGAAATGACAACTTTTTATGTATGAATTCATTTGTATAACCCTTATAAAATATCGTCCCACATAAACATAAACCAAGACATATCTAAAAAGTTTTTTTCCTCTTAAATTTCATTCTTTCTTGTCGAATAAAAGGAAGAAGGTTACAACACATAACGATGAGATTTCTAACATTTTTTGTTGACATTTTTTCTCGAAGCAATGCAAAAAGTACTACCATTTTCTACCTCGGTCACAAATTCACATTACAATTTTTTGCATAAAGTTTTCTCACTTTTTCCCTCTCTCATTTTCCTAGAACATGAAAAACATCTAAACACAATAGGAATGTATTTTTTCCTGCTACATATTTACGACATGACCGCATTCTGTGTGACATTATGAATGAGAGACAAGAGAAAGACGCACGCCCGAAAAAAAAAGTTTTAGATTATTTTTTAAAGGAAGTTTTTTGAAGTCTTCCTTAATGATAAAAAAGCAAACATTTTTTCCCACTTTCAAGTTTATTTTTTCGCTCCCTTGGGAAATGTTTAGTTGAATTTTGATGTTGTTGCTAGGCAAATGATGTCGAATATAAAAAATTGACAGACGAAGATGAGGATAAGGAAAATATAAGAAGAAATTTTTCATGACTTGCATGCCCAAAAAATGAAAACGAATGAGTAAAAAAACAACTCCAATGGGAAATTTTCTCTTAGACGAGAGTTAAACAAGCAAGAAAAAAGATTTTTCTGCTGATATATGTTTGAAGAATTCTCTAAAGAAATTTAAAATTTTGTGAATTCAATGACATGAAAAAGAAGAGATGAAAATTGGATTTTAAAGTGATGTTAAAGAGCTTGACATGAGATGTCAAAATGATGTTAAAAGAGCAAATTATGTTGATTATGGGAATGTGAAGAAAAAATAAACTTTTAAAGAATGCTTTTATGAATAAAAATAAAATTGAAAAATTTAAAAAGTAGAATTGATTGAATTATTAAAATCAAGACTGATAATTTTTAATTGATTAAATCTTCAAGAAATTAAATTGTCCAAGTCTTTATATAAATACCTTAATAATTGTTACAACTTTACTGATAATTTAAGAATTTTAACAAACAAAACCTAAAGAAAATCACAACAAAATTTACCAAGTGAAATTTCAAGAAATTCCTTCAATTTTTTGAATTTCTATCTCCTTTAAAACTTCAAAAAATTCCAACAATTAATAGAATTTTTAAATTTAATTTTCTTCCCTTTCGTTCCGAATTGTAAACAGCAAAAAACAAAAATGGTTTTTTCATCACGTATTTTACTTTATCATTTCATTTCTGTTTTCTCATTCCTAAGTTTGAGGAAAAGAAAGAAAGAAAGAGTAAATGTAAAAAATTAATAAGCATGAAGGAATTAAAAGAAAAGGAAAAAGATCCTTCTATGAAGGATGGAATCTAAGATGTAGAATTTTTATACAATTAAATGCTTTTATTAATAAACGAACACAGATATATAAAAATTTTAACAAGATTTTTCTTTCTATCAAATTAAATAAGAACTTTAGACAATTTCAAAAAATTTCTAATAACAAAATAAAATTAAACTTCATCAATCTTCACATTAAACTTTATAAAATTGTCATTATAAGTCAAAGCAATTACACAGAGGATAAAAATCTTTTCTTTTTCCCATCATCCAAAAAAAATAAGTCGCGCAGTGAATAATTTATAAGAACAAATTACTCTCCGTAAGTATTTTCAACAGAGTTCATAAAACTGTGAGATTTTCAGACGCAATTTTGTCAAGGAAAAAAGTTTTGCTGTCATAGATTATTTTTTCTCTTAGATGATTTAATGCCAAAAATATTAATTTAAAAGCACTTCAAAAAAATGTTTTTCAAACCACAACATGAACAATCTCATAAAAAATGTTTAAATGATTCATAACACAATCAACAACTAGCAAAATATTTATCCAATTTTAAAGTTTTCTTGGCAATGATGATAATGCAACAATTATAATAAAATTTACTTTCTTACTTGATATTGCACAATAAATTAAATCCTATTATTATTATGAGGAAGTTCGTGATCATATCCATAGCAAAATCTAACTACAAAAATTTTCATTTTTTGGTGTTTTCACTCGCGAATAAAAAGATTGATTAAAGAAGAAAAATATAAAAATTCACTTCATATTTTCACACTTTGCACATTCTTTTATAAATTTTATTCTCATCAAATCTTCTTCATCAATCTTAATTAATTAATACAGGTAGCAGAAGAGAGTATGAGAGAGATAATTACTATTTCTTCATCTCTCATTCCTTCAATTTATATTTTATGTGTTTGCGGGTGTTTTCGGAAGGAAAAAAGAAATTATCCATTAGATCTCATCATTTTGAATTATAAATATTTATTTTTAATTTGCACCATAAAAACGGTTTTGAAGCTTGAAGGAGAAAAGAAATTTTCTTATTAAGTTTTTTTATCTTTATTCTCACACATTTTACATGGAAAAATTTTCTTTTTATTTCGCCCGGATTTCACTAATGAAGATGCTGGAGAGAATTTTTTTCTTTTCTTCACACTTCTTTTTCAATATATATATTTTTTTTTAAATCTTCTTTATTATTATTTCACAATTTATTTTTTTATTTTCAATTTTAATCACTTTTTCACTCTCAATGGAAAAAATTTTTTTTGTTCTCGCGCGGCTTAGACAAAAGAAATTAAGAAGAAATATAGAAACTAAAAAGCCTTAAAATATATACAACAAAATGTATTGAAAATAAATAAAATTTATAAACATTGATCTTAACATCACGAGAGTTAAACTACAACTGCCTTGCAAAATTATTGAGAGAGCCCTTGACTGAGTTAGCTAGAGTGAGATAGCATGATGTAGTGCCAAAATGTTTTCCACTTTTCTTTTCTACTCGGTTTTTGTAGATCAAAAAATTTTTTTACTTGAAAATTCATTAAAAACCTTTATAATTTAAAAATTAAACTGCTTTTAGAAATTTAAATTTTTATTTTTAAAATTTTTCGTTAAAAAAATTAATTAAAAATTTAATTTTAAAGTAATATTTTTATTCCTCTCATCGTAATTTCTAAGTTTTTCTCTCAATTTTTTTTCTTTTCTCTCTTAGTCTCTCAAATAATCAACAGTTTTCCGAAAAGCAGAATAAATAACAAGAAAATTTTTCTCCTTTCCATCAGTAACACACATATATCCCAAGCTGTCTCGAGCACAAAATTTCCATTTACGAGTTTCTGTGCAACATACAATATGAAGGAAATTTTTCTCCTGTCTGAATTTGAACATATGAAAAATTCTTTTAATAAATATTTGCATTTTCTCTCTGCATATCCAATTTTGAACTGGGAAATAAATAGCATATTGTGAAAATTGCAAGTTTTGTTAAAATTAAAGCATGGCCGAGTGCACTGTTAATCAATATGATGATTGAAAAAATATTTGCGATTGCTGTTGAGAAATTTAATTTTTCTATAATTATTATGAATAGCAAAACAAGCCCTATACAAACTGTCTTTGTCAACTTGTCATAAGCCAAAAGGTATTAATTACTTAACATTAATAATTTTCTATATTAATGGAACAATGTCGACTGGTGCTTTTGATATTTTGTCATCTCACTCTACAGCATCCCCATGATAATACCCTTAATAACAAATTTTCTATTCGTTTTCAATATAATCAACACATACAAAAAAGAGGGATGAAAGCAAGTCCGAGAAAAAATATTTAATACCAGAGCTTTGAATGATATTTTTATTATTTTATGTGAATATTTTTACTACTTAAGAATCCCAAAGCTTCTGCAATATTTAACAAAGCACCACGACTGCAATGCAGAGCACTGAAAAAAATTATTTTTTCTCGTATTGTGTATAAATTTTATATGTTCTTTTTTGCTTTTCTCACTCTCAATTGTACCTATTCACACACTTGTGTATAAACAAAATGCAATATGGTGTATCCTCATACTCACAATGTTCAATGTCCTACTCAATTTATGGCTATTAATAGAAACTGTTTTAAAAAACCAATTAAGGCAGAGAGGGGTTTTCAATGAAATTTATTTTAGTAACCACTCGAGGGATTTTCATGCGATTTTTTTGAATGATAATTAAAGAAAATAAAAAATTTCGGTAATCAATTTTTATACATAAGAAACAAATTTGACTTTTTTAAAGCCTTTTTAATAAAGAATTTGCGTTGAAAACTCACAATGAATATTTTAACAATGTTAATCAATAACAATTGACATTTCTTTTCTTTTTAACTTGCTTTTATGTTAGATTTATTTTCATTTCTTTTTTTTCTACATAAAATGTATTAAGTTGAAACTATGTATAATGTTTAAATGAAAATTAAACCTCATACTTGAAGGATAATGCACAAAATGGTGCTCTATGTGAGCCATTAAGTTTTTAAATGTTGTGCAATTGAAATTAAGTAAGAGCTTCTTTTATAAATAATTTCAGAAACGTAGAATTTTTATTAATCTACATTTCAATATCAACGAATGCCTGATAAACAAAATTTCAGTCTGTACCGAAAATTTCTCATATCTAAAAATATTTTCTATTGAAATAAAACCATTAATTGCACACAAAGCTATAATTCCATTCATAAATAATTTTACACAATGCAAATTTCCATATACATTAATTTTATGCCAACCTGTTGGCACCATAAAATTTTCTCTCTCTCTTACATCCTCAACCACTAACATTGCTGTTATATACATTAATTTTCTGAATCAGCACAAATATATTCCATTTTCAAAAGCAGTCACCCGTGTTGTTTTCAATTAAGAGATATGATTTTACTATAATATATAATCGAGAATATAATTAAAAAAAGCTTAAAGATTTGTCAACACTTGAGAACAAAATCATATAAAAAAGAAAAAGTTTGATAATTAAAATACAGCGAAAACAGTTCTCTGATATTGACACCCGCAAGACATTGAATTAATATCATTTTTCGTCCTAATATATTCGTTCTGCACTCACATTGTTGAATTAATTAATAATTAAATATAACAGAAGAAGGCGAATAAGTGAAACAGAGAAAATTCGAACTACACCATGCCTTTTTGTCATAATGAATTATTCATTACATGAGCAGCTCAAGAAATTCGGCTTTCTTGGTTTTCATTACTCTCTCGCTTTTGCTTCACTTCAGAAGAAAAACTTATAGCCTTACGAGTAACAAATTACACTCTTCACAGCAATGTTCAACATCAGCTTTATTTGCTGAAATAAGAAAAGAATTTCAAGAAGAAATTGAAAACTTGTATATGTGTATGTGGATGTGATGATGATGGTTAACATACAACTTTCATGAGGATTTTCTGTGAATGATGGCAGATATAGAAAAACTTATTTTTTGCAGATTTATCGAACAAACGTGTAACCACAGATTTATTTTGACTGACTAAAGAATTTCAGAGATTATTTTCTATTGATATATTGAGAGAAATGTTGACTGAAATAGCTTGAAAATTCTTTAAATGCAATAAAAACTTGACACTGAAGAATGTAAACAAAAAATGAAAATACGCTGTTTAATTTGAAAATTTAAATTTGCTAAAAATCGTTATTTTATAAATTATAAAAAAATTCTTGATTTTGATTACGAAAATAAATCTACAACATATAAAAGCGCTAAAGTTTCTTAATCTACCATAAAAACATTTTTTTTTTTCAATATTCTTTTCCTCCAGAGAAAATATTTGATTATGTGCTCTTTAAGTAGATAGACATGAGCTTAGTTGAGAAAATATTCGACATTATAATGATTACATTAATAGCAAAAGTTGAGTATATGCAGTTAAAGCTTTACTTTAAGAAGTAATAATATATTTAAAGAGGAAGAAAATTATTCAAATTACAAAAATATGAGACAAACGCACACACATATATGAGAGTAAGAGATAAATTGCTATAAAAGTTACAATTTGTATAATAAGATGAGCAGCAACAAGAAGACAAAAAAGAAAAGCAAGGAAATATTCAAATAAAAGACAATAAATGATACGCACAAAGAATTTTAATCAACATTTCCCTTCTGATGATGATATATACATTCATACATACAAACTCTGTAGACTAACAGCACGAAAAAGCTCAAAGGCACATTGTGCAAACGAAATAAATTACCATAATCACGGTGAATAAAGAGAGAAAGAGAAGAGAAGCGAGGAAAACTGTTCAAATGGCTTTAACTAGTGTAGTTTCCTCTCTCTATTAAGAGAGAAAACTATGACAATAGAAAAAAAGCAACAATCTAAAATCAAAATGACTTTTTGCATAGCTCACAAAATAAATCAGTGGACGAATGTTGTTTCAATCTGATGCACTTAAAATTGCATAAACAAAAAAACGAGCATTTAAATTTTTATGAAAAAAAAATAAAAGTCATTTTTTAGCTTTCACAAATGAAATTGAAATTTTTGTATACCGATTTATATCTTTCTGCATTGTATTTCGTTTTCTCATGAATAATTTATTTATAGGGAAAGAATGTATGCATGAATTGAAAATGTGTGGTAATTTTGAGATCAATAATTCAGCTAAAATCAATAATTATTCATAAATTCATTACCACACACAATGATTTTGTTCATCATTCGTCATATTTTTTACACCAAAAAAATTACTTTTTACTATCGTCTCATCTTCATCTAATATTAGATTCATTTTAATGGTCTAAAAATACACTTCCTTAAGTGTTTTCTTAAATTAAGAGTAGCAGTGGGTGAATGAGTGATATTTCGTTTGGCTAGCTTCGATTTATTGAGGCAGGTTTTTGATATGATACTTGTGCGACATTTAAATGTCACTTTTTGTTGTTCATATTTTAATGATAGATTATGAAATTAAAATTTCTTTTTTTACAATATCAAACTTAGTTGGCGGATAAAATAATTTACATTGAATAAATATCATATTTCATTACTTAACTCATCATAATAATCATCATCAGCAACACCATTATATTCTGTTAATTTTATTTATCTTTGTTACATAAAAATCTACATGTATACATGATGAAGAAGTCAATAATCAAAAAATAAGGAAAGAAAAAACTTTTGCTTTCGTAAAAGCAACTAAAAAGAAGATGCTTAAAGAACTTTATTACATCGCGTGAAATATACATAATAATAATTTGCTAAATTGTTTAGGTTTATTCAACATTCACACTAATCCACCTACATCATAACTACTTCATATTCTTTCTTCTCTAACGATACAAAAATATATATTCATTTGCTATTTATAAATTATCCGGAAATTTTTTTTTATTTCTCTCTCTATTTTTTTCTTGCTTTCGACTTAATTCCATTCATCACGAAATAGGAGTATGAGAGAGAAGAGAGAACAAATATGTTGTGTGTTTGCGATGGAACGAAATGCACATAAAGTCGTTAGGAAATCATTTATATTCAAATGACGTAAAAGTTAAGAGGCTTTTATCGCTTATTTACTTTGATTTACTTATTGTACGAGTAAATGCTTCAAAAGGGCGATTCCTTGAAGGTGAATTTCGTTAAGCAATTACTTTCGTGCCCTTTTCACATCTTTTCTTTTTATAATAAATTCTTAGCTCCTTATGCTAACAAAAGAAACATTTCTTTGTAATTTCTTAATGATGGTTCGTTATTAAAGAACAAGAGAAGGAAATTTTGAATGTAAATTAAAATTTCTTTTTATTTGAATTCTTCTTTACTAAATATGTTTTAATATAGAATTGTATGAACATATAAAGGATAAAAAGAATCTGAAGAGACATAAATATATCCCAAACTTTCGGTCTATTACATTCTGTATTAAATACTGGTCTCAGAAAATGAATAGAAAGCACCGTGAATTGTAACTGAAAGAAAAATAAAAAAATTATTCAAAGAAAATTCACAATGAAATAAGAAATGAAAGCAGCTTTAATCAACAGATTAAAGCATAAACGTGTCAAAAGAAATTATTTCCACAACACTTACCATTTGAATATGTGTAATATGTTTCTTCCATGTGATTGATTTCTTAACTTCCGAATTTTGCGTTGTGAGAAAATAGTAAAAATACATGCAGCTATGAATCAAAGCATTGATGACAGCAACCAAACAGAAAGATGTATCAATGTAAAATTTCATAATAAAATAAGTTGCAAAAGCCATAAACAAATGATGATAGCAATGAAGAAATGATAACTGTCGATCATTCTTTTTTAATATTATGAAAATCTGCGAACAAATAATTGAATCAATCTATGGCATTTTTATAAAAATTTAACTCAATATTTCTTACAGTATCAAAAAGATCCCAAAGTTTTGATAAGAAATAAATATGTCCCAAGTGTGCAATTGTCTGAGCATATTCATCATTTCCAATAGCCAATGATGGGCAAGAATAATTGTAATTATGTGTTAAAAATACATAATACAGTCCCTTTAATAAAATTTAAATTTTACTATTTCTTATTTTTTGATTCATTTTTTCTCACATACATAAAGTCCGTAATATCCATTTATGACAATTTGAAAAATGTTGTAAACAGATTTCACTAATTTTAATTCAAACGGTTTTCTTTTCTTCATTAAAGTTGGTCCAAAGTGAATGAACAATACATATGAAATTATAAATCCGAAAAATCTCGTAGGTGGATTTTCCATAAGAAATTTTCCTGCTGTTCTAGGATCTAAAAAATTTTTTATTCATTTTTATGTAATTAGTTTTCAAATAATTTTCAGTTCGGTAAATAAATTCAAATAAAAAAAACTTCATTTCTACCTTCATATTTATTCCAAATTTCAGATATATAACCCAAAGACACCATTGTGACTAAATCAAACAAAGTCCTATAAAAAACTGCTGTCGGTGTTTAATTTAAATACCAAAAAACCTATTTAATAATGACCGAAAACTTTCATTTTAAAAAACCAGTATTTCATGAACAAAAATTCGAAAACAACAATGATTTAATATAAAGTTTACTGGCAAAACCTGTTGATCAAATAGGTAATCAATCAGTATTATTATTAAACGGTTAAACTCTCAGTGACGTGTTAAGAGCGCATATTTCCGTTGCAGATTTGTAATTTATAACAATATTTAATTGGTCATGAATTTCAAGACCTTTCTTCTTAAATGTTATTGAAAAATTCTTCTGGACAAAATGTCTCAAAAGTCGCTTTTAATATGTTTTTTGGCGTTTTTAACATTTTACACACACTACTCATTTCTGAAATGATTTTCATGATATTGGTATAATTTTGGTAAAATATTAAAAATTCATATGTGCATATTTGCGTAAATAGACTTTTAACTCATAACTCGATAAGGAAAACGAGTTACATGGGAAACTTAAAAGTAGTTGAGTGATGTTTGAAGCACATTACAATACTTTCCAACACATTGAAATTCTGAACAATTTTAAAGATGAAGATGACTTATTTTAAAAGCTTTTTAGACAAAAAAATCTGTAAAATTTTGGGAAGCCGACGATCTTTTGAAAAATCCAGTGACCAAGTACCAGTTTGGCAGATCGGTGTACTTAAGCGCCTTTTTGGCGCCCAGATCAGTGTTTGTTACAAATAATAGAAATATTAGATTCATTTGAGAAACAGATTCACAGTATAAAATACACTGATCGAAACAAATTTAAAATATATGAAAAAGTTTAGATATAAAACTTCAATATATGAAAGTATGACGAGTATTTATAATTAATGTTCAATTTACAGGATCGTCTTTATATTAAATTTTGTTGATTCGAAAATAACGATCGAGTCAAATTCAAATTACGCGTATATCTGCGCGCAACAAAAAGAAAACGCGTAACCATTGAAAAAATTTTTGATCGCAGCGCCCTCTGCGGATTTTTCTAAACTAATTTTCCATATTGAAATTTAAATTCGTAATTTCCCAAATTGTGTGACTAGTGAGAGCTTTAAAAACCTATTTGCCGCCACTAACCTTTTAGCACAAATCTAATGCAAAAAACCGGAAGTTGTTCCAAAAATGCGCATGTGCTCAATTTAAAAATTTTATCTTAAAATAAATATCTATGGCCTTTTTATATATGGGTGATTCTACGGAAATTACAACAACAATTTTCGTTCTTAAAATCGACTTTTCTCATTAAATACATTATCAATTCGATAGAGAAAACACTAAAATTGTGTTATTTAGTTTTTTAAACAAAATGTACTGAATATTTCTGCAATTACTATAATCAGGGGGATAGACACGGTGGCGAAAGGGCGAAAAAAACTAAAAGGGGCGAAAATTTTCGCCCCTTTTTTGAAAAAATTTATCAAAACGTTTAAAGTCGTAAATTTAAGTCTTGATCACGACTCATAATTTTTAGTCTAATTAACATTTTTTTTAATGCAATAAGCATTTTTTATGTATAATTAAATAGAATATAATCAGAAATGACAAAAAAAGTAAAGAAAAATTGAAAAAAAATTCGGCATGATCAAGGATTCGAACCCACGATCTCGAGTTCAAAAAATTGTTTTGTGCAAGGGGACGGACACGGTGGCGAAAACTTAAAAAAAATTTCGCCCTTTTCGCCCTTTTTCGCCCCTTTTTAAAAATTTCACAAAACAATTTTTTGAACTCGAGATCGTGGGTTCGAATCCTGATCATGCCGAATTTTTTTTCAATTTTTCTTTACTTTTTTTGTCATTTCTGATTATATTCTATTTAATTATACATAAAAAATGCTTATTGCATTAAAAAAAATGTTAATTAGACTAAAAATTATGAGTCGTGATCAAGACTTAAATTTACGACTTTAAACGTTTTGATAAATTTTTTCAAAAAAGGGGCGAAAATTTTCGCCGCCTTTTAGTTTTTTTCGCCCTTTCGCCACCGTGTCTATCCCCCTGGTTTTGTGAAATTTTTAAAAAGGGGCGAAAAAGGGCGAAAAGGGCGAAATTTTTTTTAAGTTTTCGCCATCGTGTCCATCCCCTTGACTATAATATTCGAGTCATTTGCAAAAAATAAGCAAATTTTTCCCGCTCACAACTGGACAAATTTTTAGAAATCAAATTTTCACTCAAAAACACTCACTATTTCTTCTCAAAACTTCAAGAAATAAATAGATTCTATCAAAACACACAAAGTATGACAAATATTACCCAGTGAAAGTACTTTATTTAGTTAAAAATTGAATTTTGAACTTTGTAAACTAGAAAAGATAATAAGATTCTGATTGTGGTTCTTTAAAGTACTTGAATCAAACTTAATTTACAGTGCATAAGTGAATTTCCGTCAATGAAAAAAATTCGTGAAAATCAATATTAAAATTTTGAGATGAAAAAATTCAAAAATTATGAAATTTTTGAAGTCAAAATAAATTAAAATAGTAAATTTGTCTTAAGCAAATTATGTTTTAAAACTGCTACTAAATATTTTTTTTAATAAGCTTTTCACCGTTCGTCAAAATCTTTTATAATTTCGGAGAACAAAGCATTCAAAGTTGACGTATAAAAAACGGCGAAATTCGAGGAAACTATCCAATATTTAGTTTTTTTATAAAAAATTGCATCTCTTCATTGTAATGAAAAATAAACCCGAAGTAGTCACTATAAAATAACTCTTATCAATATAATTCTGCATTTTAGCTTTGCGCAAGTTCCAGTTCAATATAAAACACTTTTTACTCACAATGACGTCATTGTGACGCAATTGCCACAATTTCTATCTATTTTGCACACGAATATCTTTCTACAAAGGATACCATGAGGTCGATAAAATGAAATTATTTTACGAATAAGTTAACTTGAGAGACTAGAAATGTATTATGGTAAAAATGCTCTCTTTTAATTAATTTTTTTTTAAAGAAAAATTAATATTTCGATAAATCTTTCTAATGAAAATTTTGACATAATTTTAATTCATGATTGAAACATCATCAACAGATAAAAAGTAAAAAATTCAGTTGAGAAAGAGAGTGTTACTGATGATATGACTATAAAAATCAAGTTAGCATTTTCTCATACTCATTGATCATAAAATAAAGAAAAATTATCTAGCTTGTTCGTTTGTTTACTATAAGTTTTATCAATAAGAGTCAGAGAATTTTCTGACAGTTTTTCTTTCACTCTCATTATGTCATTTTCTTTATTCATAATAATTTGGATAATATTTCCTGTAAGTAAGAAAGTTTAATGAAATAATTTTAACAACAATTTTCAATTTTTATTTCTTTATTTCTTTATTTTTGTTTTCTTAAAATTTCTAATTTATAGAATGTTTCATTTCAAAAAAGTTAAGTTGAAATTTTCGCTTCCGATATCCATAAACGTATTATCATAATTGATTTGCCCTATTTTTGCTACTTATTATAAAAGTCCTGTCAATGTCAAAAGTTTCTTTATTACAAAGTAAAAGAAAATTATTTTGACTGATCGATCCAAGACATACAAACTGAAAATTAAAAGATTATTCTTAATTTAATTTTTAATATACAATGCTGAACACTTAAACAAAAATAATTGCCTAAATAAGTTTTATGTGCTTGTAGCTTAAGTATCCAGCTTCTCGTTTTGATACTTACATTTTCATAAGCCTAATAGCTTTTGGAATAGTTGATAATGGATCTTTATCTTTATAAACTCTACCACCAGCTAATGAATCCTTGTAATATTGATTAATATCAATTTTCTTTGTGTCAACAAAGAACCTTAGAAAAAAAATAATTTTATAAAAGCTACTTGAAAAATTCAAGTTGAAATTTTTTAAAAATTTTACTTACATTTCATATTCATCTTTTGACTGTATTTCAGTGAGATGTTCAAAATTCTTCGTCCTAAAATCCCAATTATTAAGTGTAAAACACTTTAAAACGTCCATTCCAACTGCAATTTTCTTTTGCACATGAATCATGCTGAAAATTTATGAAATTTTAGATAAAATGTTTAAAAATTTTTAAAAGCTTCATCTTACAATCTTTTTTGTCCGAAAATCATAAACAACAAATCAATGAAGATTGCAGGAATCCATTGAAAAAGAATCACATTGAACATGTAATAATATTTGTTCTTTGTAAGTGTAATATTTGGATACCAAAGCATCATTGAACTAGGGAAAACATATCTCATACTTTCACATGCATCCATCATATGTCTGTATGATTTAGCGACAGATTTATGAATTGTGACATTGTAAACAGGAACTTTTGAAGCTCTTTCCTTCTGTGTTCCAATTTCTTTAGCAATCATTATGAAAGAATTGATTGCATAATCAACAGGAATGGCATTAAAAATTGCTGAATCATCAATTAATAAACATCTCAAAACTCCTTTGCCACCTGCTAACACTACACCACCAGGGCCATTCAATGTATCAATCCAACCTTTTACTGGTTCACTATAACTTGCCCCAACGACACTCGGTCGTACAATACAAAGTGGCAATTTAGTTTCATTATATTCATCACGAACAAGAACTTCAGCAAGACGTTTCGAATAAGTATAACTATTCGGATGAATTCCCAAAAGTTGCTTCTGAAATGAAGCCATGAAATCATCATCCATCCATTTTGCTGTATTAATCACGTCCATCGGCTTTTCAGGCGTATCATAAACTACTTCATCAACTGTAACTTTCTCAACATTGCAAAATGCTGTCGATACATGAACCATAACTGCCAATTTTTTCACATTTTTTGCAATATCCAAAACTTCTTTCGTTGCTATCAAATTCATGCAAATATTTGGACGAACTGTTGCTTCTAATTTCAAGGAAGCTGCCAAGTGGAAAATTATATTCGTGTTATCGATGACATACTGCAAATTCTCTTTGCTCATTCCTAAATTTGGCTCCGTAATTTCACCTGACACAATGAAAATTTTCTTCATCACTTCTGACTTCTCTTTCATTATTCTCTCAAAAAGCTGAAAATATGCAAATTTAGAAACTTATTTAAATTAAAATTCTATTAAATGTCAAAAAAATAGCTTCTAAAAATTGAAAATGACCACAAAATTTCAAATTTGAATAAAAGATAAATTTAAAATTTTTAATATTTTGATATTTAAATATTGTGCCGTTTTGTATTCATTGCATTTAGTTATCAGCATGTTAAATAAAAACCGGTTTCTGTGAGTGTCAGTAATCTATTTCATTTTGAATGTGAATTATGATAATTTAGCAAAAAAAATGACAAAACCAGACAAAACGTAACACAATAGTTTTAGCTTGAATAAATTTAAAACGTGACATCAGATTTTAAAACACTTTATTAAATATGTAAAACAATCTCGTTTATATTTTCTCACAATAAAATGACAAAACTATGAGTCTTTTGCCATAATTTTTTTTTCATTCGTGCTTATTCATTTGCTCTTTGTTCAATCACTTACAGGCAACTTTTCAAATTCTTTTATTCTTTCCAATTGACTTTTTCCTCTCTTAGGACGCATCAAGAGAATTAATTGTTTTAAATCAGAACACGAGTAAAGAAGTTTTTCTATGAAAACCTTTCCCATAAATCCTGAACTACCAGTGATAAAAATCGTTTTATTTTTATAAAATTCTTGAACTGAATTTAACTTTTCTGCCATTATGAAGTGAAACTCAAAAACAATCCGATCAATTCGAAAGTCTTCGTAAAACTAAAAAGTGTTTGGGAATAACAAACTGTAAATTAGCTATGAATTTTATCGAGACGTCGCTAAAAAATCTCATTGATAAAATTCAACTCTCAAAACTTGTTTTTGTGTTCAAAATTTATGCAAGTTTCTTTTTCTTTCTCTATTAACCAAAATTTGATTATTTACATGAATAGATTAATAAATAACATCTTTAAAAAAATTTACACAAATTTGTTGTTAAACAGTTTGGTTTATTAATAATTATGTCAGTAAAAACTTTGTGCATAATCTAATAATCAAGTGATTGATGAAATTTTCTTAATAAGCCAATTGAAAAAAATAACTTTCACTCCACGATCAAGCACATAGAGGCTAAAAAGTACAAAAAATTGATTAATTCAAAAAATTTTAACAAACATCAAATCTCACAATCTCATTAGCCTAATTCCTTGTAGTACAGTAGATAAAAGTCCTTTTTGCTGATAAATTCTTCCACTAGCCAGAGAGTCTTTATAATATTCTCATAGATCAATTTTCTTTGTGTCAATAAAGAACCGTAAAGAACAATAAACGTTGAATAAAACTTAATAAGATAATTTAAATATTTTTAAAAATTTTTACTTACATTTCACTTTCATTTTTCGACTGTATGTCAGCAAGATATTTAAATCTCTTCGTCCTAAAGTCCTTCGTCCTTATTAAGTGTAAAACACTTTAAAACGTTCACACCAACTGAAAAATTTCTTTTGCACATGAATCATGCTGAAAATTTATGACTTTACTTTACTTAATGTTTCAAATTTTTTAATATTTTAAACTCACAATCTTTTATTTCCAAAAAGCATAAAAAGTAAATCAACAAAATAAGCAGAAATTCATTGAAAAAGAGTCACAATTATTAAATAATAATACTTATTCATTGTAAAAGTGATATTTGGATACCAAAGCGTCAAAGCTGGAGGATAAACATATCATACGTTTTACAACATCAAAAAATATCCGGCAATATCCAAAACTTCTTTCGTTGCTATCAAATTCATGCAAATATTTGGACGAACTGTTGCTTCTAATTTCAAGGAAGCTGCCAAGTGGAAAATTATATTCGTGTTATCGATGACATACTGCAAATTCTCTTTGCTCATTCCTAAATTTGGCTCTGTAATTTCACCTGACACAATGAAAATTTTCTTCATCACTTCTGACTTCTCCTTCATTATTTTTTCAAAAAGCTATAACATGAAAAAAGTTTGATATCATTTGTGTTAAGAGTGAAACAGAACAGTTACACGGTCATGAATTCATCTGCATATATTTTAATAATTATATTTTTAGGGCATCATTAGGTTGTCAAAAAAATTGTTACATTTTCAAATTATCTGATGATTAAAAAACTTTTTAATTAGATCAAAACATCAAAGATGTTGTCAGAATATTTATATTTCCTTAAAGTTGCCAAATATTAAGTAGATAGGTTTTATTAGGTTAAAACTTAAATATCATAGTTTGAAAACCTTTAAAAACTATACATAAAATCGGTGGCCATGAAAATATCCATAAAACTTTTAAACAGACGAGTTTATTTTATTTGCAAAAATTCTTAAGTTTTGTTTCTGACCATCTCAATAATTTAAATATGGTTTGGTATAAAGTCTTCATCTTTGAAATATTTAAAGAAAAGTTTTATAAAAACGTCACAATCAGACATTTTAAAAAAGAAATCAGCATTTCTAACCAGTTTTTGATATGACTGGCATAGGCATGAACACTAGTTGTTCGATCATTATAAATTTTTGAAAAGGTTTATAGATTTTTAGAATTCGTTGTAATCTTTCATGACCTTTTGAGATCTTTTTACGCTTTTTATTGATCTTTTCTTTAGTGTCTACACCTAATAAAAATCTTATTTGAATTAATTTTCTTTTATATAATATAATATTTAAATTAATTCAAGCTCTGTTACAACTAATACTGTTGACTATTTGACAAGTTTCATTTTTATTTCATCAAACTTTACGTCATTTAAGCTTAAATGTGTATGTGAGATGATAAAAATTTACATAAACTATGAGTCTGCAGTTAGAAAATAATAAATTATTATAAAATATGCTCTTAAAATTCAAACTTTTACCTTGACCATCAATTTAAGTTTTTATAAGTAGTTTTAAAGTTACAGGCAATTTTTCAAATTCTTTTATTCTCTCCAATTGATTTTTTCCTCTCTTGGGACGAATCAAGAGAATTAATTGTTTTAAATCAGAACACGAGTAAAGAAGTTTTTCTATTAAAACCTTCTCCATAAATCCTGAACTACCAGTGATAAAAATCGTTTTATTTTTATAAAATTCTTGAACTGAATTTAACTTTTCTGTCATTTTTTAAAAATTTAATTTTTTTTTTGAAAAAGAAGAAGGTTTTATTTTCTGTTTCAATGAAACCAAACACGTGAATGATAAGCCTCATCATCTATTTTGATGTAAGTTTAATAGCTAATTGACAAAAAAGCTGTTTTCACTCATCAAAAACTTGTTATATTGAATAAATTTAAATAAAAATTTAGAAATGAACTAAAATATTTTAATTGACATTTAAGTAGGTTTCTGTTGTATTTTATTAAATTCACACCTATTTGTTATCGGGAGACATCTTGCTAAACTTGTTAATTAAATTAAATTAAATTGCTAAACAGAAATAAATAAAAAGTTTCAGTTTATTTTTTTGAAATAATACTTTGCTTATTAAATAACAATAGAAACAAATAAGAATCGATAAAAAATTCTTTTTAAATAGAAAAACCTATACACAAGAAATTACCATAAAATTAATACTTACAGGCTCATTTCCTTCATTTTAAATCAATATAATTATTTTTTATTATAACTTGGCCTCATTCAATAGCTTCCACAACAGCACATAATCATACACCCTCAAAATAATTTCCTGAAATTCTCGCATAAAAATTGTATGTAACAACATTTATTATTTTCCTACAGTTAAGCATGCCAATAAATTTAATAAAAGAGAGCATAAGGAAGCTTTTCTCTTTTACTATCCACACTCATACCATTGTTCAAGTAAATAATAAAGTTTTCAAGATGATTCGAATATATATTCGAAACAGATGATGCTTGCAACTACATACTTTTGCAAGAAAAGGATAAAAAAAGTAAAATTAGCAAGACAGAAATTCTTTCATTTATCCACATGCAGAAGAGAAAACTGAAAACTGTTGAGTTATGTATTTCAAAATTTTCTCATATTTCTTTTATATTATTATGACTATATGCACATATAAAATCTGGAATAGAGATTTTTTTATTTTATGCATCTTTTTCTTACTTTTGCCGAGTTAAGAGAGAACAAACACTGGAATATTCTCTTTTTCTCTCATCGTGAATGAGCGAAAAAAATTTCGCACATTTTCCATCTCACATGCGGCATTAGAAAGAGACAACAAGTGCTTCTTCATGTAGATCAAAATTTTTCTTCTCATTTTAAAGCTCGCTCACAAAGGTGCAAAATAAAACAGCAAGAAAAGTCACAATGAACTTTGTAAAGAAAAAGCAGCAACAGCAAGTGAGTGAGTGGATGCTTATGTTGAAAGCTTCAAGAACTTTAGACATTTTAAATAGTTGTCTACAGAGGAAAAATGAAGAGGTTTAGATATCGCATATGATGAATATGAAAATTAAGTGGATAATAGAAATTAACATCAGTCATACAACACTTGATAATTCTTGAGTTTCAACATGTGGGTTGTTATAAATTTCATTATATTGTTTTTTAAAAAGAAAAGTGTTGAAAGTCAATATTAATCTAAAAACTTAGAAAAGAATTTAAATAACACAAATAAAATGTCAAGAAAAGAAATTTATTCTTTGTTTCATTTAAAAACTAACTGATGCTTATGGCGGTAGTCCGGAAATACATGAAAGAAAATTTATTTTCAGGCACTTTTTTCTTTCATTTCAATTCTTTTTCTTATAATATAAAAACGGGTAAGAACGGATGAAGAAAACGTAGCTACCATTATGTTTTATGCTTTGTTCGTCACAGAGTGCGAATTACATTAGCAAATTGTGTTTTTTCTTGTATATTTTAATATATAGCAATGCTGTTTATGTTGGCAAAAAAGGAAGGAAGAAAAACTTGTTTATAACTATACGCGCGCGCTATAAATTCTCAGCTGCTTCCCTACTGATGGATGAATATGTGTATATGGTGAAAATGATATAATATTTTCTTGTTGCTTTGACTTTTACGCTACACATCTTCTTATCATCACACGGAGAAAAATATTTTATAACTGGCATAAAATTTTAAATATTTTTCTCTATAAATTCAACTTGTCAGCCTCATTTGAAATTAATGAATTAAGAAAATTTAAATCACTTAAAAATTTACTTTTAAAGGCCAAAATATTTTGCTTTATCAGAACAAATCACAAAATGTTATGTTAGTTATAAAATAGTTGGGTCTGTGTATATAGTCACATGTGAATTGCAGATGATAATTTTTTGTGGTTTTTACTAGAATGTGTTACTTTTATTAATGAATAATTTTATTTTAAAAATTTTTCAAAACCTCAAACTATGATTTATGAAAAATTTTAAATTCTGTGATATTTATTTAAATTTTATTTCAGTTTTATATTGTATTTCAAACAAAATAGTCTTAAAAAAATGACTTTCTATTTTCCTTTGGATTTGCCAATATTTTCAATTCCTTATGAGTCTTTGGTTCAAATTTTTAGTTACTTGAAATATGATAGATTGAAGCAATTGAAATTTGTGTGTAAAACATTCAATGTTATTATTTCAAAAATGCTCGAATCGTATGAACGTGTAATTTTTGACGATAATTGTGATTTCCTTATTAATAGGAATTATTCAAATTTGAAAGTGCATTCATCAAAAGTTCCTGAATTAAATAAAGCATTGAAAGCAAAACTAAATGGAAAACTTATCAATAGTTTATACATCCATAATTTTTATTACGATTCCATCGATGTCGACATTAATATTTTCAAAGAAGTTCTCAACAATTGCCCAAATCTAAAAAATCTCAATACATCAATTGATTTTATTGCAAACAGAAAAAATGATTTCAATGAAAATTTTCCAAAACTCAATCTTGACACTTTATGGTACTCTAAAAATGTTGGACATTTTGAAGTTTTTCAAAACTGTACAACAAAAAAATTAAAAATCTATTTTGGTCTCGAAAAATTCATGTCAAACACTCAAGGCATTAAAGATTTTCTTAAAAATCAAAAAGAATTGACAGAATTAGAATTGTGGTTTTGTGATCGTGCCTTATCACTTTTTTCTGATACTCAACTTCATTCAGTTGATTTCAGATTGAAAAAATTTAAAATTGTTGGAAAAGGACTTGTATTCACAGATCTCATGAGTTTTGAAAAATTCATATGGAATCATAAAGATACTTTGGAACATTTAGAAATATTTGCATGTCAAAACATAATCGATAGCTTTATGGTTTTTGAAAAACTTAAAACAATTGATTTAAAAGAAGTTGATGTATCATCAGAGCCATTTGTGTATGCTGAGCGAGTGAGTTTATTAAATGTTTCTGGAAGTTATCTCATGAAATTTCCAAATGTGAAAGAATTATACATTAATCGAAATGATCTCTCATTAATTGATTTTCGACCACTCACAAATTTAAAAACACTTGAATTATCTGTGATGAAAATTGAATGCATTTCATTACCTCACATCACAAATTTAAAGCTCAATTGTGTTAAATTATTCAATAAATTGGATATTCCATGCACCGTTGAATCAATAACTTTGAAAGATTGTATGAACATTGATTGGCTTCTTGATTACTTAAAAATGAACAAGAAGTTAAAAAATGTTAAAATAATCGGTTCTAAAATTACTGAAAAGATGGCAATGTCTATTGAAAGATTTTCTCATATTAATGACTATATGCTTGAAATATAAAAACTTTTTTGAATGTGTCATTTTGATGATTCAATTTTTATAATGTGTATTTTTATAGTAGTTTTATTTTTAATCTAAATCTGATAATAACTTTAATACATAAAAATGTTCTCATGAGGTGAATTATTTTTAAATTATCGTTTTATTTTCTGTACAAAGCATAAATTTAACTTAAATCTAAACTAATCTAAATATCAATATTGAAAAGAAATTTTTTCTGCTTTAAAACGCGTATAGATCTTTATCAGAATGCATAAAATATGTTTGCACAATCTTTGCATCAATATGAAAGGTTGTCATATTTCATCTTTTATTTCATACAGTAGATCGATGTAGCATATGTGATAAGAGAAAATATGAATTTATTTGTATCGAGTTCATTATATTATCATTTATAACAATGAATGAGAAATTTAATAAATGTTATTAAATAATGTTTAATTAAAATCTGTTTCAATTTAATTTACTTCATATTATTACGACCAATTATTAGGAATAAATATAAAATTTGCAGTCAAATTATTGCTGTTTTTAATTAAAATTCAATTTTACAGGCAACAGTATAATGAATATTCATATAGAAACATTTTTTATACACATTTATTTATCAAGTATAATTTAATTGAATTCACCAATAAACAGTTATTGTTGAGTGAAAATGGATTTTTATGTCTATGTGGTTTCAGCAAGAGTAAACGAAGAGACGTGTGTATGAGAATGTTCATTAATTGAAATGTTTATCGATTCTACTGATTTTTTTTATTTTCACTCTCTTTTTCGTAACTTCCGTTTATCTTCATTTCAAGCTCTCGAGCAATGTTAGAGGATTGTTATATGTGTGTAATGTACTTATGACAACGACATGATAAAAAAAAGTTTCGAGACATCGTTTATTGGAATGGTTTTTATATGTTCAACACATTGTGTTGGTAACATTCATGTACACATATAAACACGAATTTTTATGTCTTTTTAAAGAGGATTTTAAAACTTTTAATTTATAGGAAAGATTTTTTATTATAAAATTAGATTAAATATTTCTAATGCTAGTCATGGAAATTAATCTTACAATTAATTGTTGAAATCCTAAAAGTGAGTGTTCCCACAAAAACCAATTATAACAAAAGAAATTCTTGCTTCAAGCAAAAGCCCATGATACAAAATACACAGCTGTTCTCACGAGAAAAGAGAAAAAGTTCATTCCATTTTCTCTGTAAATATTGCCTAATCTACCAATCAATTGTTGATTTTCAATTTCATCATCTCAATTCTATCTATTTTTTATTCTATTCTATTCACATCATTCTTTCCTACACTAAATCTCATATTGACGAGACTCTCTTTCCTAAATATACACAACAGTATACAGTATTGCGGAAGATTAGAGATTATCATTTTCAATCTATTTCCATCTCAATTTATGGAAGGTTTTATGAGGCACATTTCTCTCATCTTTCTCGATTTCGTGGAAATGTTTTTCTTTTCTACATGCGAAAGCATTCAAATAACAAAATAATAGAAACAGAAGAGGATGGAAAAAAATTCAGTTCAATGCCTCCTCTTTAAATCATCTGATTTACGATCTGTAAAAGGGAACGAAGGGAGGAAAAAATGCAAACATTTCTCAATGATTTTACGCAAAAAAGAGATCTCTTTACAAATCGATAAAATTTGATATGTACATGCATGAATGAACGAATGGTTAAAGGAAATGAATTTGCATGATAAATGAGCCCCTTTATATGTAAATTTTTGATTAAATTTTAGAGCTCTTAAAAGGATAAAGCCACAAAATAGAAAAAGTTTTTTTTGATAAAATTGATTTAATTGAAATCTCATTCTTCAATATTTGATACGAAAAACTTTTATCGTGTTATTATCATAAAATTAATTGAATTTGATATAAAATGACCAACTATTATCCTACATCATTGAATATTCCAATCTCAAAAAGTTTTCATTTTCTTTTATGCATCAGCCACTTTATCTCTAATAAACTCAATGAAAAAGCAAGAAAAAACTTTTTTCATTCAACTCTCAACTAAATAAAGGCATCTTTCATCAGAAAAAATGAGAGTGTGGGTGGCAAAATTTTATATTCACTTAAAGAGGAAAAAATGAAAGTCGAAACACAGAAAAAGTCTGTCATCATAAAATAACTTCATGTACTTATCTTAAGTAATACGATCCAATTTGTGACTTGAAAAATCCATCCATCGCTTGTATTTCTTCTTCTTTACAAAACGCGCGCGTGAAAATAAAGAAGAAGTAAAAAATTTAAATGAGAAAAAGAAGGCAGTAAAAAATGCTTTACTTAGTTCAGTAAAATGATAATTTTATTTTTCTCATTTTCTCCTTGTTTTATGTGATAAATGAAAGTTAAAAAGAATTTAAACACGTCTGAATTCTAAAAGTTACTTATCCTCTTCTTTTACTGTCCTTTGAAATTTTACTAATGAGAAATGAAAGAGAAAAAGCTTTGTGAGTGTCTTGGTATGAAAATGATACACTTTGCATAAAACAAACAAAAAAATGAACATAAATTAAGCCTTTAATTTATTTTTCAGGAGACATTGATGACAGTGAGAGAAGAAATTATCAATGATTAAAGGACATAATTCACCTTCAACATTGAAAATAAAATGCCTAAATTTAAAAATTCATGATGGGTCTTTGTAAATTGATTACAAATTTTCTTTATTATTTTGATTTTCTTATTTGAATCCTTTATTTCTGTTGAAGGTTTCTAAAATTTTCAATATATATACTCATATTTCAATCTCTTTATGCTTACAACAAGTGCAACTATATTGAATGTATATATATGAACAGATTTAAAGCTTTCATAAGCACATACATGAACTTTGTATCCAATATATATATATGATACATATTGCATATCATAAATAATTTTTCTATCTCCTTCTCTCCTTCCTTATTTTATCTTTACTTACTGAAAACTCAATATTTATTATTGCATCACTCGTTCATCTATTACATATATGTATTCTCATGCATAAAATTATGAAAATATTTCTATGCAATATGTATGCAATCTATCTTTTCCTTTTCATGATATCTATCAAAACATTACCTCTAGGTAAAATATATTTTCCCATTTAAAACTATATGCTGTCCGTTCTCACAGACACTATTACTCCATTTACTCCAGAAATATGATTTTGAAAAATCTTTCTACAAAAGAGATGTTGGAATTTTAATCAATACTAAATAGCATTGAATTTCTTTTTCAGTAAAAGCAAGAAAGCAAAAGTTCCAATAAAAGTCTATTTAGTCCATTTCCAATTGAATGAATAATCAATGCACGATTTGAGATTTGCATTAAAGATTTATCTTATCAAGCTAAGTAGTGAAATTATAGAAAGTACAATATCTGAACTATAAAAGGAAATTTAATCGTAAAACTACAAATTCATCTTTTATCCTTCTTCTCGTACATACAGTAAAAGATATTTCGATTAATTCTCTTTTTTATTGTGTTTACATACGTGTTTTAATATCATTAAAGATAAACTAAAGACTCTCTTGCATAAAAAATGGTGCAAGTCGATGTAGTGAAATAAAGGAGAAAATTTAAGAGTATGGAATAGAATCAATTTTACAAAAAAAACTTTTTATGCGAAACAACTTGGGGTACATTTTTTAATTATAGTTTTGATGCTAATTATTGCATTTAATTAAATCTAAATTAGTTGATAATATCAACTTGATAGCATAGGTTTTGTTAAAAAAATCCTTTAAAAAGAGCTTTTTTGTATGATAATAAAAAATTATCAAAAAGCGCGAATTAAGAAAGAGAAATGATGCAGCTTTCTTAGCTCATAAAAACTTTTTCTTCTTTTTTTTCATTGCAAAATTTTTTTTTTGATAAGCTCCATCTCTATCTTCTAGCATGACATTTTGATGAGAATGTAATTCAATTCAATGTATTGTATGCTTATGAAATTACATGATAAAAGAGTTCTTTAAAAAAAAGTTTATGAATATGACTCGTATGTGTGGCAGTGCATCATATAAAAGAAAGTATGTAGAATTACAAAGCATTTTCTCATTTCAATGCATGCTTCCGCTTACACATTTTCTTTTAGTTTTTGCATGATGATGACTGCGTTCTTTTACAGTTATTTTATCTTTTTATCTTCACCCTCTTTCTAGGGCTACATACAAAAAGGACTTGTTTTTATATATATGGAGCAGAAATTCCTTATGCACTTTGACATATAAATCTTTCTGTCTCATTTTTCTCTATTCAATGAATCGAAAGTTTCAAAACATTTTAATGACTGAATACGCAATAATTTTCTTTATACTTGAATTGTTGACTACTTTCATTATCAATAATTCATTAAATACTATCATTCAAAAGAGGCATATTTGTTTGCTTATATAAAAGGGTTGTAATTTACTTCAACTTATAAAATGTTTGTTTCTGCTTTAAATTATTCATTTTCGTACACATCTGTTTGTATTGTGTCAACATGTTCACACTGCTTTTTTCCTCTCTTTTTCTCTTTCATTGCACAATGATATACAGACATACAAAAGCTATATGTGAAAAAAAGAACTTTATTATTATTATAGCATGAATAGTGTGAACAACATTTTTTAAACGTTCAAATTTAATTTTCAGATGCATGCTGTTCAAAAATGACTGTTTTGTGTTGTTGTTATTCAGATTTTAATTGTAATTTATGTGTATGAGTTGTTTTTGAGGATAGCAAATATCAATTTATTTAAAGTTTGCAATAGTACCAAAATATAAACTCGATTATTCATGAGATATATTTTGCAATAAAATCATTTTTTAAAAAATTCAAAATTTAACGTACATTTTATTTTTAATGAAATTATAGTGAATCGCGGATAGATAATAAACGTGTTTTCACTTTTCTAATTTCTTGAGAAAATTCATTTATTGAAATAAACACTGAAAAATGAGGTAATTTAAAATTATAATGTTTTAAAATATGCTTTTAAACCTATATTTATTAATTTAGTGAATCCGACTTCGTTACAAATATCACTTGTGAGAAGGAATTACCAATATTTCATTATCGCGACGAAATTGTTAAAAAGATACGAAATAATTCAGTCATTATCATAAATGGAACAACTGGAAGCGGAAAAGTAAGTTTTACATTAATAATTACGATCAAAAATACATTTATTGAAATTTACTTTAGACTACACAAGTTCCGCAATTTATTCTGGATGATGCTATCAAACGAAAGGAAAAATGTAAAATAATAGTGAGTCAACCACGAAAAATTGCTGCTATGTCAATCGCCAAACGTGTTGCTATTGAAAGAAAATGTCATTTAGGAAGTTTAGTTGGCTATCAAGTTGGTCTGGATAAAAAGCTGGATAAAACTAATTTTACGACAAACATTATTTTCTGTACAACTGGAATTATCCTACAAAAACTTATACATGTACAAGGAATCGAGAATTTCACTCACATTATATTAGATGAAATACATGAACGAGATATTGATACGGATCTATTAATTACGATTATTCGAAATCATTTGTTAGAAATGACATGTGATGCAAAAATCATATTAATGTCGGCTACCATCAATGTTGAAAGATTTCTAAATTATTTTACTCTCTCTGTCAATTCAAAAGAATTTTTAACTCTTGAACAACAAAAACAACGCATTATTAGGGAAGAACCAAACAAAATCATAATATGCGAACCAAAAGTAATAATGATTGAAACTGATAAGAAGAAAACTCAATACAAGGTTGAAATCAAATATTTAAATGAACTGTCTTCGATAAGTTTTGGTGCGTCATCGTCGAACTTGAAATGTCCATCTATTCCAATAGAGATGTACAGTTTGGCTGCAAAACTTGTCATTCTTTATTTGAGAGAAAATGATGATAAATCAGTCCTCATATTTCTACCAGGAATTTACGAAATTGAATCAGCTCATGCCATTCTTGCAAACTGCAGTGAATTAAAAGAAAAATGTATGCTATATGTCTTGCATTCTCTTCTACCAGCTAGTGAACAAAAAGAAATATTTCGAGCATCCACATTACCAAAAGTTATTTTGACTACAAATATCGCAGAAAGTTCTGTTACACTTCGTAAGTAATCGTTTCTTTTGATTTTTAATATTATTTCAAACATATGTTTTCTATTCAGCTAATGTTGGTTGTATAATTGATTTTTGTCTAACAAAATCAATTGTTGGTTCTGAATCGTCATTATCTTCACTTAAATTAGAATGGGCTACAAAACATTCTTGCATCCAACGAGCAGGTAAATGATATTGTTTATTTATTAATTGATAATATTCTAATATCTATATAATATAGGTCGTACAGGAAGAGTATGTGATGGAAAAGTTTTTAGACTTGTAGATAAATGGCATTATAATAATTTTGTTGAAGAAATAATTCCTGAGATGGTACGAGCACCATTAGAAACAGTGGTATTACGTGTAAAACTGATTAGTACCGCACCACCACATATTTTCTTGAATCAAACTATGAATGCACCAAAAATGATGAGTGTTTTTAAGACAGTAATGATATTGAAAGAATTAGGTGGTCTAACAATGTTTGGAAGAGATGGACAATTTATATCAATTGATGGTGATCTTACACTTGTTGGTCGAATTATGGCGCTTCTTCCTATCGACGTTCGTCTTGCAAAACTTGTTGCTCTCGGATGGTTATTTTCTGTTTTGAGTGATACAATAATTATTGCATCAGGTTTAAGTGTCAAAAATTTATTCAAGAACCATTTTGATAAAAAAATGTATGATTATACACAAAAATTATATTGGGCAAATGGTTCTTGTTGCGACTCTATTGCAATTCTTAATGCTTATCGGTTCTGGCAGCATGCAGTTGAAAGAGGAGACTTAAAAAATTTGGAAGATGAACAAAATTTTTGCTACAAATACAATTTTGAACGCAAGGCATTACATGAAATGAGACGACTAATTCATGAGATAGAAAATCGTATTGGAGAATTAATATTAGAAAATAACGTAAGTAACATGTGGAATCAAAGAGAAACACATTTTATTATCAAGCTGTGCATTGCTGGTGCTTTTATGCCAAATTATTACATGCAAAGAGAAACTGAAGAAATTGACGAACGTAATGCATCAAAAATCTTGTGTGGCCTAAATCCTTATCAAACTGTATATTTTAGAAAAATGGACTTCACTCGTATTGGTGATCTTTATGTCGAACAAATTAAGGAAAAACTGGTTTCAGAGGGAATCATCGAATCAGAAAATAATGTTGATATATCATTTGATTGTAGCAAAATTTTAATTCAATTTTTGGATTCAAAAGCATTAATTGACGATGAAGACTACAATTGTGATGCCAAAAGAATTCAAAAGCGAACAATTTTTCCTGGTATGATTCCTCAAGAAATTTATATGAGCATATTTTTTCGCAAGTATAGCATGCATCGAAACAGATTACAAAAGAAACGATATGATTTTAAACAATCAGTCAACTCTTCATTGGATTTGCATGTTTTGAATTCAAAATTTCAGGAAGAAGAATATGCTATTGAACAAGGTTTAGGTGAAATGGTCAATGGAAGTTTTCAACTAAAAAAGCAATACATTAGTTCTCCCGAAAAATGTATTCTACCAACATTCTCAACTAAAAACATCCAAGGATTTGTAACACATGTTGAACATTGTAATAACTTTTATTTTCAACCTCAAAATGGAAGTGAAGTCTATGTTGAAGAATTGGAAACAAAATTGACTTTTGAAAAATTTACTAATGTTGACTATCCTCAAAAAGGTATGATGGTCATAGTGCTTCACGAAAGAAAATATAAACGAGCACGAATTGATATGGTTATTGATTATGATAAAGTTGTCGATTGCTTCATGATTGATTATGGCTATACACTTGAGGTGAGTTTAAAATATATTAATTGCTTATAAACTTCTCGAAATTAATTTATTACTTTTAGTTTCCATTTTCTGATATTTTGACATTAAGCAAAGAAAAAATAGAAAAGTATTTTTCACTATCAGAACGTTGCCTTGATTGTACATTGACTGGAATTTTTCCTAGTTATATCAAATGTCCTCGTGGAAAATGGACACAAAATTCAATTCATCTCTTTCGCCAAATGGTTCATGATAAACAATGTGAAATTCAAGTTTATTCTGTTGTTAATGACAAGGTTTCAGTAATTTTATACGCAAATGGAGTTAATATCAATGATTATATGGTAGAACAAAATTATGCAAGAATTGGAGAGGAATCATATATAAGCCGAATTAATCATTATGAACGACAGAATATTCAATATTCGTTAGAAAATTGGATTACACGCGATGTAGAATTTAAGACAAAAGTTAACAAATTATTGAAAAAGTCGGTTAAAGCTCCTCCAATAAATGAATGCAATCGTATAATTCAAATCGAAGGTCCTTTTTCACCACTCGAAACAAATATTGGTGAAATAACTTTACGTCGTAATGGAGTGGTAACAGTTAATCCTCAATCAGTCAATAACATTATTTTGAATGACAGTTTGGAAAAGGGTAATCATGGAAAGCTTCTTATAGCAGCCGATGTTCTTACAAACTCATCAGAAGATTCCATTTCACTTTATAATGTAACTGTCATGCCTAATATCAATGGCCTTCCTGCGATTCTTGCAATGATTTTTGCTCCATACGCTGCATTTTATCGAGACGATGAACAAAATATCGTAAAAGTTCGTTTTGGTGTGGGTAAAAATTCGGAAAATTTTGAAGCAATTTTTTACGAACACGATTGCATATTACCAATTAATTTCGAAATTGTTGATGATGACATTCAAAATATCAATGAACTCCGATCATGCATGTCACAATTATACAATGAAGCATTTTCTATAAAAGATTTCGATAAAAAAGAATGTAAGTCTGAAGTTAAAAGCTTAGTTTCCAAGATCTTTAGTAAAGAACGTCCCATAATTCATCGTTCTGCAAACATTAGCACAATCATTGATAAAAAATGGCCACAAAATGATGAAGATTATTTAATTATTGCACGCAGTGCTTTCGAGAAGCCATATATTCCTAAGGCATTTGAATAAGTAATAAGGTTTAATACAAATTTGAATTTAAAAAAATAATATTATTTGTTTAAGAAAATCATAAAATAAAAAATGTTCAATTTAAAATACTTAGTAGAATCTTATTTATTTTAAAATTACGTAGAGAAAATTTAAAAAAGTTCAACATACTTCAACCTCAAATATTATTAAATAGCTCAATTTTCAATGCAATAAAATCTTATCGAAATCGGAAAAATTGCCAAACACACACTTGAAAAGCTCATTTGAAGGGTCTAAATAGGGAGTAAAAGCAAAAGCATAAGAAATCAATATCCATACTCAATTCACTCAGCATTTGCTAAATACAAAATAAAGTAATTCTGAAAATTGAATTCTTTTTAAACATAAAATTTCTTTTAATCGGCAATTCTAATCTATACTGAAAAAAGCATTTTCTAAAAAGGGTTGTTAAAAACCTAAGCCTTTTAATTTTTAATTTTTTTACCTTCATTTGTTGATTTTTACCCCTTCATTCAATTAATTAAATACTTTTTTCGTACACCTATCTTTATTCGTGACTTTAAAAAATTTAAATTAGTAAAGTATGTAATTTTACAAATGAATTATTTTTCTTCATTTTTTTCTACATCGTAAATCGATAAAACAAATTATTTTACCACATGCTGAAGCATTATAACGAAAAATATCTTGCTGTGAAAACATAATCTTCATTGGTTTTGAGTAAATATTTTTAAAATTCAAATAACAAATTAAATAAATGGCCTTCTCACTTTTAAATATTGTTCTTTATCTAAATCTTGAATTGATTTAATTGTTCATTCGATTTTCAATCCAATCTAAAAAAAAATTTTTTATTAAGTCAGGTATAGCATTCAATTTTCTTTTTAAAAAACTTTTGCAATTAAAATTAATTCTTGATGAAGAAAAACATAAAAGTTTAATGAAAATTATTTTTAAAAACTTCTTCTTTGTTAAGAGAAAAAGCTTTTCTTCAACTCTCAACAAAAACTTTCTCCTTGCATTTTTTGTTTAAAATATTTTTCCTAGTAATGAACAAAAAATTCATAAACTTACCCAAGTACTTTTCAACATCAGTGAAAAGAGCATAATTTTTATCGCTGCATGTTGGATTAACAACAGATGCATCGTGATTTTGTTTTGTGTTTGAAACTACTCCTTTAATTACCCAAAGACCTTTATGTTGTATGAAAAATCCTCCACCTTATAAAGTTCATAACCTAAAGAAAATCTCAAAAAATTTTAATTTTAATTTCTTACCACTATCACCTAGAATAGATAATAAATGAAATTGTTTTCATTTAGGATTTTTAAAAACAAATCATATTAAACTATAACCTGAACAAACACCATAATTAGGTTTTCCACCACAAAAATTTGTATCAAACAAATGCCTTCCGAAAAATTGTGGATCACTGTCCAAGCAAACTTCTTTCTTTACCAAGGGAAGTTTAGTTTCAAGCAAATTTTTTGCAGCATTCATGTGCTGTTCTGTGCTCCCAAAGCCAACAACAAATCCTTCCCCTTTAATTATTTAAAATTATCTTCTATTGACATAAAAAAAGATTTAATTACCCTTAAATTTTAAACCTCTTGTTGGCAAGCAAATAGCTCTAATATTAATACTATGAAGAATATCAAGACGTGTCTCAAGGATTAAAAGAGCAATATCATTTTCAAATGTTTCATAATTATAGCGTTCATGCACAATTGATCTAAAAACTTTAAATTGATATCGTGAAGACGAAAGTAATTCACCTTCTTCAATCCTCACGATCAATGTGCTCTCATGAAGGGATTGTTCATTTCGAGTTACACAATGGGCGGCAGTGATGAGTTTATTTTCACTAATTATACTCGCTCCGCATTTGTATTGCAAACTCGACATTTCATTATGGTAAATTGTAGCGTGCCAAGGATACTTGTGACTGATTGTAACATTTCCTCCTTTTATCAAACCCACAGCTTTGTTTTCAATGCGTTGACCACAAAATGAACAAGATTCTCTGGCATTTAATTCAAAACTAAATACTTGTGGAATCGAATTATCTTTGTGAGGCAAAACAACAAAATAAGCTATTTGAAATTTTACAAATGATTCAAATTTCTTTCCTTCAATTTCTACATATGGAATTCCAAACTATATAATGAATGAATGAAGTTAAATAATGAGAGAGATAATATAATTTACTCACAGCATTTATAGAAAAATTCTCATGAGAAAACCAAATTTTAAATCTCAATTTTGTTTCTTCTTCAATTTTTCTAAAATAAATACAAAGAAATTCATTTCCTAAAAAGAGAATTGAGTTTTAGATATAAAATAATGTGCAACAATAATCATCACCTGAATATGAGGTCTTTAAGATTGTTATGTAATAGAGAAAATCATCATCGTTATAATCTTGTTCACATAGATGCTTATCACGCACATTCGGCATATTCTTTTCATACATACTACACTGAATCAGCATATCATCATAATCTTCATTAAATGAACCGATAGAAGAATCAAATGAAACCAAACAGAGGAAGAGAACGATTTTTTTCATTGCTCAATGCACACATATACACATGGATGTCTTCATTAAGAGAAGTACTAATTGACACTGAAATGAAATTTCTCTTACGCCGCGTATTTAATGATGATGATAATGAGAATTATGGTGATGTTAATGAGAGAATTCATTTATTATCATTCTCTTATAGTATTGAAAGCATTTTAAATAATTATTGAATGAAATTATACATGATATTGTATAATCGATTTTAATTATGAACAATTTTTTCATCAATGAAATTTTTTTACATTTTTTTTTTCAATTAAACTTGCTTGAATACAATTAAAATTGTTTGATATTCTCATTCTGCTTGAAAAGAATATTAATTAAAATTAAATAACCACACAAATATTTTAATAGACTTTATTGTTCAGAATCTTTATTCTGCAATTCGAAATAATTTATTAATCTTTTATATGATAGAATTAAGTTAAATTTATTAAAACAAGAAATAATCATGTCACATATTTAAAATGAAAATAATATTTTTAATACTGAACTACTAAATATGATAAAAGTGCTACCTAGCATAAACTAAAAAATTGCCAAAAATCTGATATGTATAAAGAAAATTTTTAAGTGAATTTCTTTTCCTATAAAATTACTACTAATAGTGGAAGTACATTATGTATATGGCATTCTCTAAACTGTTCTAAATTAGGCACATTCTTTACAATTCAATATTTCATTTGCTCATCTAAAAATATGTCTTTTAGTCTTTTGTAAATGGTAATTTATTAAATTTAGAAACTTTTTTAGCACCTGCATTTTTTTATATCTTGTTTCTTCCTTTTTCTTCATTTTTTACTTGGGTAACTTTAATAAATGCTTAATTTGAAAATAATTAAAATTAATTACTTAAGCACAAAATAATAAGCTATTAAATTATCTATGCAAAGCCAATTTAAATGTGCACTAACGAACATCATAGTCTTTTTGTGCCTTGCACCTCTATCGTTAAATCTTGGATTGATGATCTATATGGCTGAATTAATTGCTTCTTTTCAGGATCCTTTGACTTTTTTGTCTTTGGTCGATTCTGTTTTGTATATCTGCGTAAGAAAAAATTATTGAAAATATTTTCTAAAAAAAAGTCATAAGTTAAATCTTTACCTATTTTGCACGAAATCACCGTCATCATCCATCATTCTCAAAATTAAAGTCTGATCGGATGAATCGATAGGAGCAATAGAAATATCTCGTACCGCTCTGAATTTACCGCAATTATTCAGATGCTCGTTCTCTAGACGGAAAAAATTCCAAACGAAGCGACGAAAAACTTCGAGAGTTGCCAACACTGATACTAGCAAGTCTGCACTTACAATATTATTCTCGGTGAGTAGGAAAGAAATTATCCAAATAAATCTTAATAATGTGTCCTCGATTATGGCAAAATAGTAGTATGACTAGAGAAGTGAGAAATAAATGAGAGTCACGCACAAGACTTAATAAAAGATGTGAGCACATACCGCTGACGAGTAGACAATTTCCTCACGCAAAAAAGTATTCTCGCCGGCATTTTTATCGAATAATCCCCAGTCCATTTTTAAATCCCAAGTTAAGGCATATAATGAGCTCACTATTTGACTAAGCATCCATGCATACGTGTAAGGATTGTCAAATGTCGATTCATATTTCGATGCATGAAAACTCCTCAGAGTTGCGAATATTACAACAAAAAATGTCGTTGAATATTTTCCTGCGTTTGCTAAATGCGGGAATGCTTCGTCTTTAATAATAAATAGAGTTAAAAAATATTTTAATCAAGTGAGAAAATATTTACATGAATCTTAATTTTTTTGTTTACTTACGCGAATCGCGATAACGTCGTAAACATTGTGCAAATCGAAACCAAGCAGGTAAACAATTAACTATTGGACGTATAACGAAATCCTTTTCCATACATTGTTCAGTTCCATTGATATTCATCCAATCATTGCTAGTAAAATAAAAGCATGTCAAAAATTGAAAATCCATTAAAGCAGTTACGAGTGAATTTGCCTGATCAGCAAGCCAAAAATCAGCAAATTGTACTGGAAAAAATGGTGCCGAAATCATTCGTCCGATAGTTCTTAATAACCAAAATCTCGCTTCCCACCGAAAAACTTTGAATGGATTGCATAAAAATATCAGCATTACAAGAACTAATGCCAAAGGATTAACAAACGGTGGTATTGATAGACTGCTTGCATATAAAAAGCTTAAAACACTAATAGCCCATACTACTCCGAAAATGCCTGCCAATTCCATCAAATGTTGCTCACTTAAATGATTTCGAGGGTCAAGTTCAAAAATCAACACGTGATTACAACCCGCACTTCTCCAACCATATATGTTGACTCCAATTAAAAACAAAAATAAAACAATTAAAAATGGTGCTCTATAGAGCCGAAAGGCAATTTTTAAAGTTTCCGATCGTTGCGTATTGTTGTCGTCATTATTATTTGGAATATCAGTATAAAATATTGCAGAAAGAATCACAGCTATGAAAAGAACAATGAAGCTCCCAGAAAAGAGTCCAACTTTAAATGTTGTCCATGGACTTTGCTGTTCACCTAATGGAGGCACACGCAAACGTTTCATCGCCTTCTGGCGATCTCCTTCTTCCAATTCAGTTGTGACAGTATGTTCGACTTCATGAATAAGTTTGTCAATATCACGATTAGTATAAAAATGAGATGTTTCAACTTTTTCTTTTTGCCATTTGCTACCAATATCAACGCGAAGCAATTTGTCATGCTTCTTGAGAATCTTACGGAAGCCAGTGTGATTGAGATTTTGGTAATTTTGAAGGAGAATTAACGAGAGATAAAATTCACTAAATGCTAATTTGAATTCCTACAAAAAAAGATTTGAAAAATAGATAATTAAGAATCAAATGAATAAAAACTTACTTGTGTCTTTTTATATGGCAATGGTTTCTTTTTCAAAATTTTCTGTGGCTTTCCCTTTCCTTTTTGCTGTACACCCTCAAGCGCAATTTTCAATTCATTATTTAATGTTGCAAACTTTCTTGTGCTTTCAGCTAATTTTTCGGAGTAAAATGTATTGATCTTTTTTAGCTCCTTATCACAATAATTAAAGAAAGTTTCATCAAAATTCGCAAAGTGTCTTTTTAGAATATCTTCTTCCACACTATCAACAGCTGGTGCTTCCTCAACTGCTTGATATAACATGGATTTCATTTCCTAAAAATGCAAACATAGGCACGATAAGATATATGCGGAAAGAAAAAGAAGCAAATGTAAATCATTGTCGCTTATCACAAAGAAAGACGCGTGTCATATTAATATACAAAAATATTGTATTCAAATTTGCAATCACCAACGCAAATACAAAAGTACAAGGTCAAGAAAACGTACGTTTACGAGAGTAATAAAGAAGAAAGAATTTAGTTTTGTGTGTGATTCTTCATCGTATAGCAAAAAAAATGACGTGAAATTTCTTCATTTTTATCGAGGTCAGGGGAATCCCGTATGTTTACACATTACCAGATTGTTAAATGAAGCATCATATAGCAGCAAGTAGATGCTAAATAAAACCTGTTGATTATTATTTAGCACATGTATTTTTCCACACATGAATTTTCCAAAAACTCATCAGTTCATTATTAACTGAGAAAGTGGTGCTTGAACATATCTTTTCATGTATGAAATGATTTTTAACAAAAAAAATTATGATTTTATATCATAATATAAAAACGTGATTGGCATGATAACAAATGTACTTAAATGCGATTACCTGGGTAGGCAACAATGTGAATATGTCAATTTTCTCTAAAGTATTTAAACATTTAATGGATGTGAATATATCGATAAGATTCATTTGTTTTTTTTTTTGTGATATTAAATGTACTTAAATATATAATCTTCAGATATTAATTATTATTGTCAATTATGTATTTCAATTTAATTACTAAAAGAGCTCGTGATCAATGACATGTAAAAGTGATTTACAATGAATAGAAGATTTTTCTGGCACAATTAAAAGGTAATTATTTTATATTTTCATAAATTTATTTCTGCACTCACTTTATTCTTTTTTTACAACTGCCATTCACTTTTCATTTTTTTCAAGTACAGAAAAATCAATGAATGAAAAAATCGTTAAGAAAATCATTAAAATAACTCATCACCTTGCTTACCATAAAATTGCTTGTAAAATTATTTTTTCGCACTCTATTATAACAATAGAATTCTTTTGTGAGTAATAATTGAAGAGAGAAATTGAGGCACAGGTGGAAAGAAATTTTCATTCGCGCATACAAATATTTATTGAATCCATACGAGTCAATGAATTAAATTTGTCTCATGTTCTCTTAGACACTTTGTTATTTTTAGTTTCTCGCATTTTTCTTTTTCTTTACTTTTTATATTTTTGCACAAATAAAAAAAAATGTTTCATCGATTTGCGAGACTTTAAAGATGTAATGAGGGAAATTTTATTTTTTATGGAAACTGTACTATAAGTTCAAATGATTTATTCATTATAGGAAATGGAAAATCTCATTAAAGGTAGTTGTGTAGTAGTGAAAAAGTTTTCATATGTGTGTAATTGCAAATTCTCAAAGACGATATTTTATAATAAAATGAATGATTCACCTCATAATGAATATATTGTTTTCTCCACTCTGGTGTAATGTGAGAAGCTAAGTGACCAGAGAACTTCATGTTGATGGCTACTTTTATTTGCTGATGTTTTGTTAATAGCTATTGTATTTATAATGTGTATACTGAGTCAGCTGCAGTCAATCATTGAAAATTTTACAATAACGTATTGAGATTTATCTTGTTTTGATTAGAAACAGAACACTTGAAATAATAATGTATGATTTTGGTATACACACATCTTTTTTCTTGTGTTAAGAATCAATTTGTTTCAATTAATTTTTACTACTGCCAGCATTCAATTGAATTGTATTATGCTTATCACTTCACTTAATTATCTTGATATTATACCCGTTCACTTTATTTTATATACTTGGGAACGAATGCTGAATTCAATAGCACGCAATATAATAGCACAATGTCATTAGATAGGTAAAGTAAGCAAATTATTTTATTGACTTTCACTCTCTGCGTTGCCAGCCTCTCTCTCTCTCTCTAGCTACCTACACTTTTTATCTTGTGGTTGTTATCGAACTTACTTAAAAACAAATTTGTTTCATTGGCTATTCTACTATTAAGAGATAACAATGATTATTTAAAACTTTAATTCTTTGAATTTTCCACTCGTCATCAATAAAATATTGCTGTTCATTCTTTCTTTCACTTCTTTTGTGTGATGATAAGAGAAAATTAAATATTTTATAATTTTTTATTGTTCTATTTTTATTCTTTGATGACAATTTCTTTCTTTCTCTATTTTAAAACGTCATCACAATTCTACACACATAAAAACATATTAAATCCTAAAACTATTAAACTATTGTCGTATTTTTAAAATTTTAATTATTAAAAGGCATCTTGAATGGTTGATGGAAGAAATTCAAAAGAAAACTATTTTTTGAAGGAGAATTTTTTGTTTATAAATTGAGTCGCTTTTGTGATTTTTGATTATTTCCACAAAGGGGAAAATCACTGGAGCAACAAAAAATTTCTTTGTTGCCCGTTGTTTACATTTTTCTTGTTATTATTTATGTAAAATATTGATAGTAATATCAAAATATTTGGAATTTAATGATTGTTATTAAGTGACCACTATTATTAAAAGTTAAGCAACATTTTTTATTTCGTGTGACATGTGGTTTTCGTTGCCTCGAGTTGTCCTACATTGCCCATTTGTTGCCCGACAGAGAAAATGTCACTCGTCACGTAAGTAAATTTCCCATCGATTTCCAATTTGCAAAAAAATTTACCGTTCTTTTACATTTTCATACTGATTTCACTTTAAAAAGATAGAAAACTTTTAATTTAATCTGTAGATTAATATTAATTTCAATCATTTAATTTCTTAATGGATTTAGATAATTTTCAATAAGAATCAATCTTAAACGCTTAGCGTATTATTTCATAAATAACAAAATACGTTAGACTATAACTTCTTGTGATAGATGCAATTGCCTGAAAAAAAAGCACTGCAAAATTCAGTGCAAAGTTCTTCTTTATATAGCAAGTTTTATATGCACTCTGATAATTTTCTTAATTGCACCATCACAAATATTGAATCAAGTTAATTAAAAAGTTTTTATTAATAAATTATTAGATGTGAATTCATGTACTTATAATTAACACTTCACCTATTTATGTATATTGAATTATAACAATAACGTTTACTTTATATAAAAGATAATGTACAACTTTTTAGTTTTCGTTAATAGAATACTTTATTAACAAGATCAATAACAAGTATTAAAAGTATTTAGTTTTCACAGCCATTTTCAAAAAAAAAATATGTTTCAGTCTTAAACTAAAACGCAAGTGACAAACAGTCAAAGAAATTTTATCTTCCTTTCTGTATTGAAATCCTCATAATTAAGCATATCAGATGAAAATGCTTGCATGCCATTAACGGAAGCTTTGTTACGCAAATTGGTGTCATTACTCAAAATGATAAATTTTTTTGTATCATTTTTCACTTGAAGGCCAGTATTAATAATATAATCATCTCCATTTTCGATTGGGATAATTTCTTGAGAACTTTCTAATGCGCTTTGTCCAATAATGAACTCATCTTTTACACTGAAGCATTTATTAATAAAATTGATAGCCGCACGTGCTTGACGCGCAATATTTGGTTCTCTCATTTTAAGTCTGTCTAGTTCGCACAATACTACATAGGGTATATAAATTATACACTTTCCGAGACCTAAAAATATAATGAATTTTGTAAGAAATCTCTCTAGGAGAAGCAATCAATAAAATGTTACCTTTGAAATTCATTCCTTTTATTTCACGAACAAATTTCAAATTAGAAAGAAGAACATTTGTGTCAATGATGATGATAAATTCATTTTCAAGTGACATAGTCATTTTTTTTGTGCCAAATTCAACAGATGTTTTAAGAAATGCTACAGGAAGTTCATTTGTTTTTGATCTTACGTTGTGCACTTCTTGAACAGCTTCATTTTCATTAATTTCCTCCCAATCCATAGGTTCTTCTTCTTCTTCTTCTAAAATAGTCTCTTGTGATTTTTGTGATAGCTCATCGACTTCCATACTTTCTTCTGGCGGATAATTTGAATTATTAAGGCTTTTTTCATTGATGGTAGTAGCTTCTTTTGGCACAGATTTTTGAATGTCTTGTTTTTTACATGATCCCGATAAGTTTTTGCTTAAATTTAAGTTTTTAATAATTTCATTGTTATTGCCACGCTTAGTGTCTTCGACCAATTCTTTTTTGAGTTTCTTCATTCGTTCTTCTGCAATGTTTTTCTTAATCACTTTTGATTTATCAATTACCTTTGTTGGTTGTTTTTGAGGCGATTTCTTTGGTGTTTTATTTTTTGAATGAAAAGCAATAACTTTAACTGCATTCTGACAATCTTCTACTCTCCAAACTGACAATTTTTTCTCTTTATTATAGTAATAAAACTTTCCTGGACGACTTTTTGAGCTTAATTTCATCCACCCATCGGGAATTTTCTGTTCACTACCCATTTTATTTTCTATCTATCGCTTTCTTGCATTAATTCTCAAATTGAATTCTATGAAATTACGAAATATGACTTTTTTTGTTTACTTTCTTATTTTTGAGGCGTCGCTTTATTATTATTTAAAATTTAACGTTCGGCCTTTTTCGCGGAACTTTTACATTATCATTTATTTTATTTTTGCTTGATACATTCTTGTTACTGAAGCTACTTGTGCTTTGATTCGACTCTTCTTCTAACTTAAATTCTTGACTAATATTACTATTATCGTATACAAATTCTTTTTCAGTTACCGCTCGTTTTAATGATCGTGAGCTTTTTGAAATTTTACTTGACCTCTCATTTGTTGCTGATGATTCTCTTTCCTCTTTTATAATTTTATTATCTGGTGAATTTTGCTGTTCCTTTATCTCGATACCAATCATTTTATATAAATCCTGAAAGTTGGATTCACTGAAGAAACTGTTATCAATAGATAAACATGATACTGAATTGTTGTAATATGGTCGTTCTTCATCATCTTTTACATTTTGTTCAATTAATGTTTTCAATAAGCCACGCACAAAATATTGCCCAATTTGTTCAATTGATGTAATTTTGCTCATATTAAAATTCAACTTTACAGGATCGAGACTTTTTTGATGACTCTTTATTTCATACTCAAATTGAAAATGCAAGTTGTTCTCATTTCGCAGACTAATGTTAAATTTATCTGGTTTTCTTTTGAGTAGTTTTAATACCTTTTTAATTGTCAATCGAATACTGCTATCAGATTCCTGTAAAAAATAATTGATAAAATCAAATTTTTAATTTCACAATATGTCTTACATTCACTCTATCCATAATTTCTTCTTCAGTAATTTTCTCATGAAAAAATTCTTTTGTATTGGTAGCTAGCATAATTAATGTATCATCAGGATCTATACAAAACGAGAAAATAAACATATGTACGTCACTTTTCAATAAATAACTCATTACAAAATTTTAATTCTATTTTCAACTCTTAAATTTGTTTGTTTTTGTTTACACCGCAAAACAAAAAAAAAGAAATCAAAACATACCACGTGAGTAAAGGAACGCATTTTAAAACAAATTTTTAAATTATTTTAGGTATTCATTTACAAGTATAAATATGTCTATGTTTCGGTTTTTGGTCCAGCTTATGCCTTAATAATCCAAAAATCATTTTTGACACTTTTTATGATATTGTAAGACTTTTTGGTGAAAAAAAGTTTTTTTGGTCAAAAAAAATTTTCATCCCTAAACAGAACCAACAGATATTCGATATCAAGAACAGACAGACGGACAGACAGACAGACAGACGGACAGACAAAGTAATTTTTTTTCTAAATCTGTCATTTAGATATTTAAATTATATTTCATTTACACTATGTTTATTAATTACACTTTTCCAAAAAAAATTTTCATCCCTAAACTATTCGATATCAAGAATAATTGTCATTTAGATATTTAAATTATATTTGTTTATTAATTAGGCTCACAAATGTAATTCACTTAATAATTGAGACGTCAAAGAGTAAAGACGTAAAATAAAAGTTTATAAATTATATTTTCATTCAACCTCATCGGAGCAGCTTTCATTCACACTTAATTTCCAAGTTTAATTTAATTTAAGTTTATAACTTAAACTTGACTATCTTTCTAATAAGCTATATGTAGAACCTATTTTTAAAAAAAAAAAATTGCAATATTGAGTCATAACAACACTGAGCTGGACAAAGTGCTCAATAATACAACTTTTTTCCAAAAAAAAATAGATTAAAAAATTTTGTCTTTTCATTCAAGCGTTAAACATTGTAAACATTAACGTGAGTGAAAAAGAATTTTATAGAAATATTTTGGTCTTTTAATTAAATTCCATGACGAAACTAGTGAAATATTGTTTGGCGATTTTCTTTTTATCAATTTCTGTTTTTTTATTAATTTTCGCTAAACTATATGATGTGAAAATAGATGAAAATAAAAATCATCCATTAATTCAAAATGATAAAATCTTAAATAATGATCCAAAAAACTTAATGTGGTTTATTCAAATCACTGATTTACATATTTCTAAATTCAAAGATCCTACAAGAATATATGATTTAAGAAAATTTTGCTCTGAAGTTATTCCAATAGTGAATCCAAAGTTTGTAAGTATAAATAATTATCACTATCGTAAATTGAATATAAAATTCCACGTAGTTTTCCTATTACACAATTCTTTCCTCATTTCAACAGGTAATTGCAAGCGGTGATTTGACAGACGCAAAAGATGCAGTTTTGGGAAGTGAACAATTCTTGGAAGAATGGCAAACATACTATAAAATACTTACTGAAACAAATGTCATGAACAAAACAAAGTGGCTCGATTTGCGTGGTAATCATGATAATTTTAATGTACAAGTAAGTCTTCATGTGTATATTGGAAATGTTTATCAGTATACTTTAAATGAATATATTATTTTAGTATCTCTATCATAAAACGGATTTGTTTAGAAATTTTTCATCTCAAGGACCTTTTCACAAGAGATCTTATCTTACTCAAATTCAAGTAGATGATTCAAAATTTGATATACTTGCACTCGATGCTAGCATTGAACCTGGAACTAAACGTCCATACAACTTTTTTGGAATGATTGATGAAGAAGAGTTGTCTAGAGTTGAAAATATGCTTCAAAAATCAGATTCAAATTATACAATTTGGTTCGCTCATTATCCCACATCCACTATATTAACCCCCGCTGGCTACATGAACATTCGAAAATTTATTGGAAAGCATGATAAATCAGTACTATTTGTTAATGGTCACTTGCATACGATGGGAACACTTATCAATAGAATGTATACACTTCATGCTGAAGGATTTTTAGAACTTGAACTTGCAGATTTTATGAGAACTAGACGTTTTAGAGTAGCTGCATTTGATAATGGACTCTTCTCTGCGCTTGACATACAACTTAACACTTATCCACTTGCTATAATTACAAATCCAAAGAATATGCTCTTTAACAATCCATTCAAAGAAAATATTGATTTGCAGGCTAAATCAACACACATTAGAATTTTAGCATTTTCAAAAAGTTCAATCGTTAAATGTAAAATCAAAATCAATGATGAAGAATGGAAGACATGTGACAAGCAGACTGAAAATTTCTTCACTGTTTCATGGAATCCGTCAAAATATTCAAAAGGAAAACACAAAATCAGTCTTTATATTGAAGATGAGAACCAAAAAAGTTTTAGTGCTGAGCAATATTTTGCATTTGATGGAACAACTATTTCATTTGATTTTCTAGCAAGATTCATCCTTATGTCGGAGCTCACAACAATTTTTCAAGTTTCATACATCATCGCTTTAATTGTATGTACACTACCACTTGTCGTTTTCAAAATTTGGCAAATTCTTCTTAAATGTGAGTTCAATTTGATCACTAAGAAATGGTTTTATAGATATATTAATTTAATTATTTCAGACAAAAAAGTTCAACGACCAAAAATTCAATCACTCTTCTGGAGACGATTTGTGCAGAAATATTTAATTCTATGCAGTATTAACCGTATTTATTATGGACTTGTAATTATGATAATTTGGACGACCGTTTTACCTTGGTCTTTTCATGAAATACTTGACGGTTACACAGGCTATGTGTTTTTATGGGGAACATTTGTTAAAGGAAAATTTGTACCAGGCACTTTGAGCTATTGGTATGGGATTCATCAACTTGCCTGGTTTCAACTTCCTTTAATGATGATTCTTGCTGGTGTTGTTAAAAGAAGCTATAATCGGTTCCTTGTAGGCGTAAAACCTGAAGAAAATTTTCTTCAAGTAATTAAATTAAATTTACCATTTCTAGCGCTTTTATTTGCTGAAGGATTTTTAGCAATCTTTTATCTCATTCAAAATGGATTTATTCCATTTTTAATAGCGCCACTTAGAGTCTGGAGTTTAATTTATAGTATAATCCTATTTTATCATGCACATTTTAAAATTTCTGAATCATGCTTTCAAAGTTCAGCACGAATTTTTGCCATAGAAAATGAACCTAAACAATCTTAAACATTTATATTTAGTTGTTATATTATACATTTTTATTATGTATCAATTCAGAGACTTAAATTAATAGAAACTTGATTTATACAATATTCTTAATTTTAAATATGAAATAATTTACGTAGGGTTGCGATTTAATGTGATTGTAATGTAACCAGAAACATAAAATTGTGGGATTTTAATTGTCTCATTTTCTTTAAATGATGCCAGTGATTTCTGATTATGTATCCTTCTAATGATGTTAACTAGTTTTCCTAAAAACAACAAAATACCATAAGTAAAATATTATTTGATATATAATAAATTATGCATACCAAGTACATTCGTTTGAACAAAATATTTGTTTCTTATATGAACCAAAGGTGATAAATCTGTTTGTGGAGTCCATCGTTTAACGATTTCACTCACTTCAATGTCAATCATTTCTGGTGTCGTTGAAAAGAAATCGAGCTATAATTGATATATAATAATAAAAATATTCATGGCTATTAATTTTTCTAATCTTATTATCACTTACAGGATAAAAGTTTATATCAAATTTTCTTGCGCCATATTCGTCATCATCATTTTTACATGCATGTTTGATTAATTCAATTAATTTTAAATAATTGCATTTCATTTTAGATGACGAAATGATAAAGTCAACTAATTGCATTTCTGGCGATGGCCTTGAATTATTAAAATACTTTTTTATTATCTCACGATCAGGAGTTAATTTTAGGGATGTCTGAAAATATTGAAAATTATCGAAATTTATTTCATACAAATTAAATAATTGTAAATATGTAACTCACTAATGCATCCATTAGAATTTTTTCATCACAATTTGAAGTGTAAATGGTCACAGAATTTCTGCTTTTGATAGGTTCAAGTTCAAAAAGAAATTGGTCATTTTGTTCCTCATGCAATCGCTGTTGTTTATGGTTATGATTAGAAGACTTTGATGGCGACTTATGAAGTTTAATTAAATTATTATAGTCTTGATGATAATGCGAAGAATGATTTTGATTGTATGGGTGTGAATCGTGATGTGGTTTTTGAGTTTCACTAATCAAATTGCTTGAACAAGAGGCACCAACGTTGTAAACATCATTATCAATGCATTGCGTATTTTTGAAAGATAATGACGTGTTTTCATTTCTAAGTAAATGTCCAGTAATTTTAAATACATTATCGCCATATGTTGCATGCTGTTGTGATTGATGAGATTTCGGTGATTTCAAATTATTACGATCTGTTGATTGGTATTGAAATTGTTTTGGCTTTGTGCCTGTAATTCTATTGTTAACTAATACATTTTCCTGATGATCATTACTACTACTGTTAATACTTTCTAGTGTTTGCTGCTGCTGTTGTAATTGGATTGGAAGCTGATTGTTATGTTCATTTACTAACTCAAAATTGGCATATCTTGCCTCATTTTCTATTTCAATTTCTGAATTAGTGTCAGGTTCAAAATCCATTTCGAGAAAATCATCTTCCTCTTGCAATTGTTGCTGATGATGATTTTGTTGTTGATTGTGCTGTTGATTGTTGAGTGACACTAATCGATTTTCTATCAAAATTTGATGATTATTTACATCACCATTTACTAATTCTTGATTTTCTAGCACATTTATTCCCCATCTGCCACGATAAGCATACCAATGCTGATCATTGTCTGAGTTTGAGGGCGAACGTGAACTCGGTGGCGAACTTAATTGAACATCATATTCCTCTTCAAAAGAATTTATAAATTGATCGCCATCGTCAGAATCGCTATATACGACGTTATTTTCTAAATCTTCATCATTATCTTTCATATCATTGAAATTTTGAAGTTCGTCTTTAGTTGCGGTGGTACCTTTATCCTTTTGTTGTGCTGAACATGCTGCTGCAGCAGCAATTTCTTGATCCATTTCAATTTTAATGACCAAGTTATTATTTAGGGAATTCTTTTTTATCTCTATAAAATCTGACTGCATCTTGCATATCGTTTAATAATTTATTCCTTAATTTTAGTGATATTTTTCCTGGCACATCACTTCATCACTAGAACGATGTACTTTTTACACAAAAAATTATTTATTATCTCGTGTAATTGAAAAATTTGTATATTTTTTTGAAAAGAGGCAATGACAAAAATAGTATGTTCCTAAGTAGATGCCAATTTGCAATTTTTTAAACCATAGGTATAAAAAGAAAAATCTAATTCAACGCGTATCCAAGAAAAAAATGAATTCAGAGATATCAAAATTTTTAGAAAAACCAATGAAAACCTTTTCAGGTACCTTCATCTAACATACAATTTTTTTTGCTTGAATAGACCCTAATGATAAAATCGTAATAAATAAAAATTAAAAATCGCCATTTTTAACTAAAAAGTCAATTGATGAAAATTTTTTTTTCTTATCCTCTGTTTAAATTCACTTTATTCAACTGATTATGTTTAAACAAATTCCCGATTTTTCGGGATATGCCATTATCTACATTTTTTTGTAAACAAAAGAAGCTACGCCATAAGTTAATGAAAAGAAACTATGTTGTTTGTTTATTTTTAAATTACAATATTTGAAAAAAAAATTCTTTAAAAATAAAATTTTTGTGAAATAAGAGGACATAAGAAAATTCAAATATGGGACGAAGATCGATTAACACCACTAAAAGTGGAAAATATATGAATCCAACAGATCAAGCAAGTAGGTTTGCATAATTTTCTTTATACCGATAAAGCTTTATTTTTAAAAATGTAAAATTTTAGGAAAAGAGGCTCGCAAGAAAGAACTGAAGAAGAATAAGAAACAAAGGCAAATGGTAAGGCAAGCAGTGCTTAAAAATAAAGATCCAAGTCAATTATTAGAAGAAATGGAGAAAATAGATGAGATGGGTAAGTTTATAAAAAAGTGCAAAATTTTTGATCCAGTAGTTCATCATTCTTTTAAATTGCAGAATATAATGTTCTTCAACCATCACCACTTAATGAAAAAGTTCTCAAAGAAAAACGTAAAAAGTTGAAAGAAACATTTGATAGAGTTATGAGATTGCTGCATGAAGAAGAACTTGAACAGTGGCAGGAAATGAAACGAAAAGAAGTAGAATATGAAAAACGTAAATATAAAAGAGTTCAATACTATGAGAGTGTTAGACATGCTGAGCAAGTATCAATAGAAGATATCCCATTACCTTCTTCAACGAGTGATAAACCGATTCCCTCGACGATACCCAAAATAAGTTTGCCTCCACCGATTTTACTCACTAATGTTCCACCGCCAACTTCACTTAAAAAACCAAATGAAGAATCGATGCCTAATGAACTTAAAGAAAAAGAACCACCTGGCATACCAGCATCGATGCCTCCCGATTTGTTTGAAATGCGAGAATTAGATTCTGACTATGAAAGTGAACATGATAAAGAAGTTGATGAAGAAAATGCTTCCAAAGATGATTCACTCAAAGATAAACATGATAAAAATATTGAAGAGTTTATGCGAGAAGTTGAATCTGTTCAAAAGAAGAAAGATGAAGATCGAACGCTTGAAATGATCATAGATCCAACACCTGAAGTTGAAATTGAAGAAAATAAAGAAAAAGCAGAAGAAAGTAATCAAAATGAGCAACCTCAAGAACAACAACAAAGTACAGTTCAAGAACCTGAAATTATGAAAACAGTTCCTGAAACTCTTCCGATTCCTGCTATTCCACCTATGGCATTACAACCTAGAATGCCTCCACATCCACTTATTTTCAGACCGCCACCAATGGGACCGCGTGGAATGGGAATTAGAATGCCTCCAGGTAAATCAATCATCTTTCTTGTTAAAAAATATATGATATTAATGTCTTTTATTTTTTGAAGGTCCACCACCTGGTCCAAGACCGAATATGGGAATGCAAAGAATGGGAATTCGAATGCCACCTGGTAAGTTTTTAATATTTCTTGTTATAAAAAATATCAATTATTATTCTATATTTTTAGGTCCACCTCTTGGTCCACCACCTTTAAGACATAAAGGGATGCATCATGATAGAGGAATGCCGCCTCAACAAAAGCAATCAACAACAACAATTACAGCTAAACCACAAATTAGAAACTTATCAGCAGATGTTACACGTTTCGTTCCTACAACATTACGAACAAAGCGTGATGAACCTAAAAAAGTCAAACCCAAGTCATATATACCCGAAACTCAAATGCAACAAGTCGCTATGCAACAACAACAACAGCAACAAAAACCAACAAAGGACGATGCTTATCTTCAATTTATGAACGAGCTTCAAGATTTATTGTAATTCTTTATAAAAGAGAGTAAGAAATAAACACAAAAAAAGGTTTTAATGAATTGAATATGAAGGGAGCATTATTGTAAATCTTTTCAGAGTTACTGTTTGAATAATATTTTCAATAATTAAAACGTGTTACGACAGCATTTATTTTTATCAACATTTTTATCGAAGATAAAATTTTTTACAAGGTTTTACTTTATATGAGTTAATTGATTCTAGGAATAAATGAAGAATCATCACTGAATCACAAAATATTTTATTTTTCAATTCAATACTTTTTTATAAAAAAATCAAACGTAGTTAAATTTATCACAATACGTAAAAATAGGTAATATTTCATAAATCATCACAACAACAGCTTTAATGTTGCGTATAAAAACATGTAAATTTTAATGTATGCACAAAAAGAAAAAAAAAATATGAATGATCACAAAAAATCTTTCATATGCGAGCAACAGGTGAAAAATGAAAATGTTAACGAGAGAGAGAGAGAGAAACACGCACAACAGAGCTTTTATGTTTCAGATTTTCAATTTGAAGAGAAAAAAAATCGTACGAGTGAGTACGAAAAAGCTCTCATACTCTCAGGGATGCTGTTGAATATTTTCATTAAATATCAGTTGACTTTCAGGATCAGACATAAAATTTTACTTCTCTGTGAAATTTATATTCTGTTACCCTCTATATACAGTGGATTTAATAGTGATAATCTAAAAAGTAAGTTTAAACTTTTAAGAAAATAATATTTTTGCATGCTTAAAAGATATGAAAAAGATTCAAAACACAACATTATCTCACATCAAAATATTTCACATTCAACCTTTAAAATCGTATTACAAACAACTTCAAGGTTATAAAGGATTTAATTTGTGAAATTTAAATTTGATAGTTTTGCTGTCTTAACATATATTTTTATAAAAGATAGCTTGCAATAATTGTTTTTGCTAAATTATGTGTAGGCGTTATTAAAGATACATAATAAATTTGCAACTAAAAATATTTGCACACACTGTAGGTTCAAAATGACGTACTTTTTTATCACAATCGCCTTCATTTATAGAGCTTCATCTAAACAATTTATAAAGATTCAAGTTATTTTTCTTTCTTAAAAAAATGACACGTGAAAATAAAGAAAAAGGAAATTTATTCATTTAAAGTACGTCTAGGTCTTTCTTTTATTTTAATATTAGGAACATTTAAACAAAAGTTAGAAAATATTAAGTGATTTATTATGATAATAAAGAATTTATAAGATAGATTTCAATTGAGAATTGAAGAAGATTTCTTCAGTTTTCAGAAGCCTTCCATTGATTGAGTAAAGGAATTTTCTCAGGATTTTCAATTTTTAAAGGACCTTTTGATATAGGAATTGTTTTATCAATTTCTTCATATTCAAATGGCGTTTCGTTCTTGTCCTTGTCTTTTTCTTCACTCTCTCCACTAAACGTTTCCTCATCTACATCATCACTAACACTTTCATCTTCAATAACTTCTTCTATAATTCTAAAAATCATCGCATTGTCTTCATCATCAAGTGTTTTATTACGTCCATTTACGATAATGTTGATAATTATTGAACTGTTTAATATGTAGTTTCCGTGAATTAAAGAGTTTTTCTGATGAATTCCAAATGATGCACCCTATGATGTTAAGTGATTAATATTTTTTTCGTATGTATTTTTTTATAATTCAGATTTGATCAATTTAGGCTTGTATAATTTTGCACATACCACTATAATGATGTAAGAAATAACAATAACGAATGTCATAACGCCAGCTATCAAGCAAAAACTTTTTTTGTGATGCCTGTGGTGGTCATGTCCACGATGATGATGGTTGTGGTGATGATGATCTGGGTGATCTGGCGAGCTTAAAATATTTTGCTCATCCTTCATTCTCTTGTATTCCATGATTTTCTCTTTGTTTAACGTTCAACGTTTTTGCAATTTCACACTGAAATGAATGGAAAATTCGTTGTTCCCACATATAGTCAACTCTTATCATTTTCATGAAATTACTCTGATAATAACTTATCTATATATAGATAGCCGCTTATCAATAAATGCGTCGTTTCAATGAGTCAGTCTCTTTTTCTCTATAGTTTTTATGTCAACAAATTTGGTTTTGTTTTGAAGTTATCACCTTAACCAAGTTTGAAAAATTAATGAATATGCAAAATATCATACCAGATGTTAGTTTTTTCCTTACTCAGTAAAGTTCTAATAATCGCCTATAAATAAATCAAAACACGTATTTCACTCTACTTACTATGTAGTTGCATTTTAATGCAATGTATTTTTATAATTTGCTGTCTATTTTAGAATCTAAATTTTTTATATGATATAAAGGACTATTGAAAGGACTTGCCAGGTAAATCTTAAAAGTACAAAAAAGACAATTTAATAAAAATGAATTCTATATAAATTTTGCAGGCACAAGAGTAAATATCCATTTAAACAAAGACAAACATAAAACATCAGGGAACTACTTTTTGAAGTCAGAACAATGCCTAGAGCAAGTTCAAAAATTGTTCATTCAAAACCAAGTACTGTATTTGAGTCGCTTCAGCAAAACGATATGAATAAAGAAATTATTTGGATTTGCATTGTCATGGCAACCATCATCTGTATTTTAATCGTGATTGCACTCAGTTACATTGCATATGAGAAATGGAAACGTTATAGAGAGTTGCGTAGCATTCATATTTAAATATTTATGATAGTGAAATAAGAGACTTTTTTGACCTATACATTGTGTGACACTTAATCTGATTATTATCTAATAAGCTATGTGTTAAAGTATCAACTGAAATTGACTCATTTTATATACTTTCTCATGACATAATTTAGATATAAAATTAAAGTTTAAATATTTAAAGCTATTTGAATAAAGAATTTTAACAAAGATGTACGTTTCTTCAATGCATGAAGACAATGTGAAACCTTTTGTAATAACCAAATTGAATGTGTAGGAGAAGTATTTTGTATTTTTATAACTGAGCATCTTCTTTTTAATCATCTACATGACTTGGTAGATCAAAAATCTATTTAATATTTAATGTGAAATAAAGTACAGAACAGCACTTTATGAAAAGAAAATTTTCACTTTGTTTATTCATGAGTGATTTTGGTGTTTTCAGGTGTGATGTGGTTCATATGGTATGTACATTTTGAATTATTTCATGTGCAATCACATACTGATTTTCAAAACATATCAAAATTAATAGCAATATATTACAATATAGTATAACTTATCAATCAAAAAAATATTTTTCAATTTTACAAACATGAGGTCATAATCTATATTTTTATGTTAATTTCTAGAGTAATTTAAAATCTTTAAAATTCAAACAAATTTTTCACTCACTTTTATTTGATTTCAGCCTAAAAGTAAGCTATCTAATAATTTACTATAAAGTAAACTGAATTTTTTTAAATATATCCTTAAATGTAAAAATCTATCAATTTTTTGGGATAAATCCATTAATGGATTCAATTTTCATTGAATAATATTCACAAACATTTCATGTAGCATTAGGAAATATGCAATTTCAAATCAGTTTTGTCAATAAAAATTATCTATCTATCTATCATTGATTAATAAAATTTTCCAAAGCACAAACTTATATAAAAACTCATTTAAAACATTTCTCTTCCTCAATTTACCAGGGATTTCCAAAATTTTCATAATTTATTCAAAAATTTCATTTTCCTATCTTTGTTTCATTTTCAATTTGTTCTCATCCTTAACTTTGGAGGGAAAAAACTGAAAGTTTAATGAAAAGCTCAAAATCCATTGGAAAGGATGCTGTATTTTATAAAATAATCAAGCTTTTAAAAAGAATCAGTAAAATACCAAACTCAGTCTTCATTTAACATCTGTGAGCTTAAGTCGAATTATTTTAAAATTTTTTTTCTCGTGTTGTTTTAAAGATTCAACGATAGCTTATAATTCATTCATTTAAATTTGTGCATATCAATCTTTAGCAAGAATAGAATAGAAAGGATTAATAGGTTAATTGATGGATGAGTGCTAATTGAATTTTTCTCTCTCTCTCTTTTTTGTCACTTGAAAAAAATATTAAATTTGTATAATTAAATTGAATATTGGAAGCTTTTATAAAAGATACTTCAATATATGTATGTGACAATAAGTATCTACATAAAAAATCAGTCTTTAATGAGACAAAAATTTAAACAAATAAAAGTATAAAATTAAATCAATTTCAAATACACGTTTTCTAATACAATACTAGGTAGATAATATATCTTAAATCACATCTTTTAAAAGTTTTTCTAAAAAAATTTAATCAACTATTCACTCTTCTTTTCCTTCTTCTATTTAATTATGTTGAAGTTCTACATATGAAAGTTTTTCCACAGATTCAATATATGTTTGCGGTTCAAATTTGAGATTTCATACATTCCATTAGAGAATATAAGTTTTTTCTCGTCACACTGTTCTTAATTGAATGTGAAGCACTAAAACTTTTTTAAATCAAAATCAACCTTTTAAAAATCAATTTATCATTGTTGACATCGTCATTTGACGAATGGTTTTCTATTTCATTAATTAATTAGGTCAAACATAAGTATCAGTAATTAAATAATTTCTCATTAGAAGTGACACATATGATGAAAAAATAAAAACATGAGATTTTATTTATTTCTCAAGCATAATAAATGACATAGAAAGTGTCCGTGTGGTAGAAGGGGGACACTTAAGCGCATTTTTGTGCCTAGATCAGTGTATGTTAACAAATTACAGACCTATAAGATTTGTTTGTGAAACAGATTCACTTTTTAAAATAAATAAAAATACAGGGAAAATCATATTTATAAAATTTTGATGTATGAAAGTACGGCAAGCGTTTTTAATTGGTTGAATTCAGAGAATATTCTTATTATAAATTTTGTTGCTTTGAAGATAACGGTTAAGTAATATTCAAAATATTTGAAGTTTCAATATTTGCCGTTGGTGACGCTGCAATCGTATTCGTAGCCAACTTCGCGTTGTTTACATTTTTCAATTTTGAAATTTAAATTCGCAATTTCCTAATTAATTCAACAGTGATAACATTCTAATAAAGATTGCCGCCAGTAACTCGATAGCACAAATCATACAAACCAAACTGGAAGTCTCTAGCTATTGTAGTTTTCGAGACCTCAGCCCGGAGCCGAACAGCCAGCAGCCGATCAAAGTGAAACTATAAGCTGCATTGTTGTTTAAAAAATGCGCTAAAAAGCAAGAGAAAAATTTCTACTTGATGCATATAATTTAATGATTTTTTCTTTATAATTATTGTATAAAATGAGTCCACATAAGCTTTTTTTATCTTCCAAATTATTCACAAGATTCATTAGTAGAGGAGAAGACATGAAGATTAACCAATTGTAAGGTTGCTTCACAAATTAGAAGAGGATAAAAACTTTGGGAACAAGCTCGTTAACTTTACTGCGAAAATATGCCTGTAGGAGGACGGCTAGCGGGTAATATTATTTATCTCTTAAAATCAATATCATTAATTATGCAGACATATCAATCTCGGTAACTTTTTTTTCTCTGTAAGATAAATAGAAAATCATGGAGAAAATTAATTAATTTTTAATGCGCAAGTAATTCAGACCTTTTAGCGTACTTATTGAGCTTATTTAAAACTTTGAATTTTGTTGTTAGAAACTTTTAATGATTTCCTGGTATTAGATTTGTGATTTCAAAGTCTATTTATATTTCATTGCACTTGAACTTTCAGCACGTACAAAATGCTTTCACACTTTTCATTTTCCTGCCAAGAATGATTGCCATTAAGGGAAATATAATGCTATTTCAAGTGAGAATTTAATGTTAAACATTCTGTCTATATTCTCATGGTGTACACTTGACTTGAAATAGATTCTTTTGGTGAATAAGACAGTGCGGACCATCAGTTTGATCCAAAAATTACCATTACTTCTATGTACCTTGAAATGTCTGCTATATATTCTTATTCATAAAAACTCTATACAAACCTCTAACATAAAATATTCATGTTCGTTTTCAATCCAATTTTTCAACGTAATCAGGCAAGACAGGATTCTCAAATAGCTACGCTTCTGGAGGTAATGTGCTTTTCTTTGCTTGCAAATTTCTTAATCTAATTCAATTTCCGTTTCTTTTTTCTCTCTACCTTTCATAATTTTCTTCATAGGCCGTTCATACAACGACATCAATGAAGAAATTTACTACCTGTCAATTTTTATGGCTACTCTCATTGCAGTACTCATCACATTGGCTCTCTGCTACATTGCATATGAAAAGTATCACAAAAAAAGAGAGTATTTTATCAATGTTTAGAATAAAATAGAAAGAAAATCTTTTTTCTTCCTATCCATTTACCTACATTTTCTTTCTCCTCGTGTCTCTTCTTTATAAAGATTTTTCCGCTCTTTTTTGCAATCAATAGACCATAAGCAATCTATATAAGAGAGAAAATGTTTAACAATGTAACCGTAGACTTTACTCAAGGCGAGATGAAAACCATTTAAGATGTGCATCCCAACTTGTCTAAAAACATATACCTATTTGCCTCTTGAATAAGCTTATCATATCCTTGGCAACGAGTTTCATTTATGAAAACTTTTACAAAAAAAAGAAAATTCTTCTTGAAATTCAACAATTGGTTAATAAACTTTTAAATGTACAAAAATCGTTTCCATTTGAATATTTATGGCTCAATCAGTGGAGCAAACAATAGAAAGAAAACCTTATTAATTCCCATGAAAATTTAGAAAAGCTTGCCTATTTGCATAAAAAGGTTAGAAAAAATGAGAAAAGTTAAAGTAAAGGTTTACATCAAACATTTTTTCAAATGATGGGATATATTAATATATATTTATTCGTTGAATTTCCCCTAAAACAAAAGCTTGTTGTATTTCAATCTTTCAAACTTTCTCTATCTCTTTAAATCTTGAATTTATTCGGAATAAAACTTATAGACTCTCTTTCACACATTTATGGACCACAAAAATTGAAAATTAGAATAGAAATATGTCTATCAATCAAAACCAAAATTGTTCAATAAAATATGTGTATGATAGATAATTGTCAAAATTGTGTAGTCAAAATTTAAAATATGAATGTAAACACACTTCATGAACACAATATATTGATGTAGAAAGGTCATCATAAATAAAATATATTTGGTATAAACACACACACTCACATTCAATAATAATTCTTGCAAAACTCTCAATATTCTTCAATTTCAATTTCAGGTAAAGCATCTATTTTACATTGTATGATCGTTGAAGAATTTTGTTTATTTCTCACATACGAAAATATGATTTTCTCATATATCTTCTATCTACCCAGTATTTGTGAAAAAGACTGATGAACATTATTTGTAAATGTACATAATAAAAGTTTTCTTCTATTTGAATTGTATTTTAAATATTGATGCAATGCTTTGTCATCATGAACAAAAAAGTGAGAAGGATGCAAATAATTTTTTTCTCTTTCTCTTTTATTCCTTTGAACATTTGTTCTCATTGTTGTGCAACCATACACACTCATGGAATGTTATTGAAATTTGTTTCTATGATGATGTAAACACGATAGTGAGCAATAAAAATGTAAGATAACACAAAAAGACTATAAAAATGTATGGAAACATTATGAAGGTGTAAGATAGAGTTAAAATTGCAGAAATTTTTATTTTACTCGAGTATTTAGACCTTCAACAAAATGATTGAACATGTTGAACTGTAGTAAAATTTTTTTTTATCAAAAACATTCATATCTACATATTAAAATTCAGTTCTTCATATTTTTGTAATATTTTCTGTTTATATTTAATTGTATTTACCGTATAGGGAGTTGTAGAAACAAAATATTATGAATAACTGAAAATTGTTCTGTATGATAAGAAAATTAGGAATGCCATACTTTTATAAAGAGCGACTACTTATTTACTTGCTTTCATGTTGCTTCATGAACAGCTATGGGACTAATTAAATTATATCGTTATTGAATTACAAAGTTCAAGAAATCCACATGTGTGTGTAATTTCTTTATCACTTAGAGCGAGAAAAATTTTCCATCTCGAGTTACTTTCACTCGTGTCAGACAACAACAACAAAAAAGCCTGGTATTCCAGATAAAAAGAAGTGACAATTTATAATTTCGAAAACAAAATTGAAACAAAAAATAATTTTCTCTTCTTATCATGATTTCTAGCTTTTTATAAACATTGTACAACATCAATCAATAACTTTTAATCAATTTTGCATTTGCCAAAATGTACAAAACACTTTAATTTTGATTTTTTTTCAAAAAAACTAAAAAAAGTTTTTTCGAAAATAATTTACGCGAAATTGTATACCACAAAGAATTTCGAAAGATTTTGAAAATTTTCCAATGACCGTTATGTTCATTATCCGGGATACCAGGCGAAAAAATAATATCATGAATACAAGATGAAAAGCCTTAAGTTGCGGATAAAAATAACGACTGGCATTGGATAACAGATGAAGTCTGTTGGGAATTTCATCGTTGAAGTCAAATAACAATTCGAGAGGAAGAGTAAATAACGCAAAGTGGAAACGAAAAAATTCTCCTTTTCTGACGTGAAAGTGGCAAGTGATGAGTGAGTGAGAAAGAAAATAAGGAAGCATAAAATGCCAGAAAAGTTTTTTTCTCGCAGCTAATGTCAAATATTTACTTGAATTTATTGAATCTTTGCTTCTCCTTTTATGCCTTTTTCTTCTCAATGCGGTAGATGTATAAAATTTGTGGGATGTTATTTTTATAGGTGTTGTTGGCTAAGTAATTTTTATTGCAGCAATCAATTTTGTAGCAATAGAAACATAAAGTGCAAAGATTTTCTTTTATCGAAATTAATCAATCTAAATTTTCATTCATTCAAAAAATTTTCATTAAACAAATTTGTTTGTATGCGCAAAGGCTGTAAAAGATGAATCAAATTTGATAGACGAAACTCTTTTATTTGACTTTTTTTTGATTGATTTTATTTTTTTAAGAAGAATAAATTGCGGTTGATATAAATTGACGTATATTGACACGAGTACCTTATTTTAATAAAAATAAGAGGAAGTCAATAAAATTCACTTTCATTGATACAAGAGAATAATGTGGAATATATATTCGATAACAAGTCTACTTTTTTCACACAATTGTGAATTCAATCTCTAGAAAAAATAATAATTCAGTGGTTTTTCTAAAAGCTTAAAAATAATATTTATTTGCCAGTAGCATTAAAAATGATTTCATTATTTATGAAAGTTGCTTTTCAAATCCTCTCACGTTTCTATACTTTCAAGAATTATATTATCTTTTACTCTCAGTTTCAATTATCATACTTTCATAATCCATTCATTTACTGAGTCACTGAGTATTAACTAATGCAGTAAGAATGATAAGAGAACTCAAGTAAAAAACTAATCTCCCGTAAATGAATGGAACAATTACACCGAGTAATGAAAATGATAGATTTTTTAAAGAAAAAATTATCCTTCCAAGTTTATCTCTTTCACATCATGAGATCCATCAATATTTGAGTTCGGTGAGGCAGCTTTTTCATATATATCAATAAGTGATTACCTAATGCCGTATGATAGACATTCTGACTGATCTCTTGACATTTCACAAATCATATCTAAAAAATGACAATATGTCTGTGAAATGAATCAAAAAAAAAGTTTTATACATTTTTTTCTTCTATTTCAATGGTTTTTATTATAATGTAATTTTGTTTAATTAACAAGAAGTGTTGAATCAATTAAGCGAGATGTAAGTCATTAACCAATTAGGAAAGAATTTCATTAATCCTGAAAATGAATAAAATAAAATCTCAGGACAAGAGCAAACAATTCAGATTTTCAACAACATTTCATTTTATTAAACATTTGGCCTTTCTGCGACATCATCTGGTATATAACAATAATGCGGACTGAAAATATTCCACAAATATATGATAAAATACAGTAATTGTTTAATACGATTTAAATGTTTTGTTTTCTTTTTTGAGTTATAAGGGAAGAGTTTTGTCAGTTTAAATAAATTCATTTCCCAAATAATACCTGATTTTAAATTTTATAAAATAGACATTCAAAATTGTGTAACATTTATAAAATTTTCAATATTTAAGCTTTTAGATAGCAATGAACTGCATCAATATATTAAATTCCAAAAAAATGAGCTTTTATTCAATTTAGAAATTACGTTTATAGTAAATTCACTGTAAATGTTTCAATTGAAATTGACTCAATTAGGTAAATTAAATTTTTAAGAATTTTCTCTAAATCAAGTCAAAACAGGCGTTTGTAACTCAATTAATTTTTAATCTCATCATTTAATTATTTCTGTCACCCAGAGCTTTTATTAACATCGCCAGCAATATAAATGTCCTTTTTGGCACATATTTCTCAATTAACAAAACTGTATGACAATTAAGCTAATGGAAACAAAATTGAATTTTTCTTATATTTTTATCTTTCAACATTTTACAAATATATAGAGGAATTTTTATGCAAAGAGATAAATAGTCTAAGGAATAAAAAAATAGATAGAAATTCACTCAAGTCATTATTGTAATTTGTTTACGATGTGCTGTGAATTGAGTTAAATTAAAAAGGGTTTCGCCGAGGGTGTCTTAATACAATAGTAGATGAAACTTAAAATTAAATTTTTCAACGTGCACTTTTTCACTACTAAAAATTCACTGTGCAATTTATACGTTTAAATGCAAAAAGACTATAAAAATGTTAACTAAAGTTTCTTAAAGCGTTGTATTTATTGCACAGTCTATGGTTAAATATTCTGAGTATTTTATTTTACACAACCTTAAGTGCTGTTTTTTTATTATTTCCAATATCTCAAACATTTAAATTTATGTAAGATAATTTTACTTTTTTTGCCCTTTTTTTATATGATGTTATAATTAAAGTGTCGGACGTAATAGATATATTTTCCTTTTATTGTTATCAACATCGATATAAAAAATTCTATTTGCTCATAAAACAAACTTATTTCTTTATCTTATCCACATAAAGAAAATGTCCTTCCAAAAATTATTTAACCATTATGAAGCAGTTTCGCTCAAAACATTTCTACAATGGCTAGGTTGAGCTTTATCATTGTATGCGTTAGTTGATGGCGGCGTCATCGAGTCTCATTTCATGTAACGACCAAAATCACTGTTGATATTCACCCATATAATATATGTAGACATTAGATGCTTGGAAACGTGTGATTGAGTGTACTGTATTCTTATTTGAACGGCTCTCATTCACTCTATGCGTTGATTAAGTGCTTTCGCTTTTTTTGACACTTTTCATATAGAATATAGAGCAATGCAATTGATATGCCTATTGCTATGAGTGTTGCCATGAAGATGCTTAGATAATAAATCTCTTCATTTATGTCATTATAAGATCGTCCTTTTTGTTTATTAATAATTAAGAAAAAGATATGAGTTTTAATGATAAATTTGATATTAATTTTTCCATTATTGTTTTGACCCTACCACTTGATGACAAGCCACTAGAGTAGCCTGTTTTTCCTACAGCTCGTCCTCCAACAGGCATTTTTGCAATATTTTTTTGAACGAGAAGTTTATTGATCTTTACGCTCGATAAAACAATTTTTATCTTCTTGCTGCTTCACTTTTTCAGTTCAGGTGGAAAACAAATATTTATGTGCCTTCTCGCTGTAGGTTTTTTTTATTAAAATATTGTACAATATTGGATTAGAAGCTTGTAAATATATCGAGTTTTTAAAATAACAGCAATTTTATTCATGGTTCTTTCTCATAATAAATTTTCCAAGAAATTCAAAATTATAATTTTTTCTCATCATAAATCATAAATTTATTGCGATTCAAATAAAATACTTTAACTTGACTTTTTATCATGAGAAAAACTTTTATACAATACGCACATAAAAGATACAGGAACCACAAAAATTTTTTTCTTTTTATAATAATTTTATTCAATGGTTAGAAGAAAATGTTTGACTTTATCGCTATTAATGTGTGGAAAATAATTGGAGTTTTATGAAAATTCTCATGTAATTATTTGAATGTTAAGAACTTATGAAACTTAATCTTTATTATTTAAATAAACTCCCTTCTTATATATTCAAATCAAAGCTCAAAGCTGCAGTGTTTCACTCTTTCAATAATAAAACCAGACTGAAGCAATTTCAAGTGCTTCAATAATTTTCGAAAACTGGAAAGGTTGGAAAGATTTCCAATCTAAACCAAAGCTCTGTGGAAATATTTTATCCTTTTCACGATAAATAACAGTAATAAATTGATGACACGCGTGACTGATAATTTAAATGATTTGAAAATTGGAATTTGATTAACAACGTTGCTGTGTCTTACCTTGTCAAGTATTTTTCAGCATCAAATTATGTATAAAACTTAACTACATTCAAAAAAATTAACATAGAAATGCGTAAAGAATTTTGATTCTTCACGAGTTTTAATGAAATAAGAAACGAGCACATTCCAAAAATTTTCCTGAATTTTTTAACAAAAAAAGATTTTTTCTGTAAACATTTTTTGTTCTTTTAAATTTTCTTGATGATTGCGCGGTTTCTTAAAAGGTGAATGAAAGATACTTTTTTTAGCTTAGATAAGTGGCATTCTCTTACCTTCATCTTAATTTAAATCTTAATTGTAAAAGACAAAAAAACAAGAAAGGTAGAAAGTAAAAGAAAACACGCAATGAAGGCAGTTAGATAAACTTGATGAAAGTAGCAGTATGAGATTGTTTTTCTGTAATTTTATTAATTAAAAAGGTTTCGCTTGCAAGCATTAAAACTTTTAGATACTTTTCATAACGTTGGCATAGGGACATTTTTTGTCTTTTGATATTTTTCCATGGAAAAAAGACATCTCAAAAGATAAAATCAGAAAGATTGTCAATTTGAGAAATTGGCAGTTTAAAGTGACAATTCACTTAGGTGAACTTAACAAAGTCTCTATTGGAATTTCGATTGAAATTTATCTCAATATTCTCGCTCTTTATTCATAAATCTTTTTTCACAGCCACGAGTGATTTCGCAAGAATATTTGAAAAATGTAAAATGATAGAAAAATTTTCTTTTAGACTGGCAGTGATTCAAAGTTAAGATAACGATAGCAAACGTATTTAAGACTTTCGAATATTAATTTGCAATTTTACAGCTCTTGGCAAATAGTAAAAAATTCATTCTCCACGCAATGAGTCGGTATGGCGCCAAAATTAATGAAAAAACGACAATGACTTTTTCGAGTTAATCAATTAAAGTAAGAGATAGAAACAATAGCAAATATTAAAACTTTTGTTCTCAATTAAGTATATAGTTAATATTTTAGCTACATTATTGCAATGAAGAAAGGGTGCTTGTAACTTTTTCGCCTCTCTTTTTTTATCTAACGATGTGAAACGAAACGTAACAAAAAGAAAAGAAAACGGAAGTGAAGAAGAACAAAGATCCAAAGAAATTTCCTTTCTCTATGGGGTGTAAAATAAAGTAAACAAGACTTTTTGCTTTATTTTTTTATGATATCTATGCGCTACTGGAAAATAAGTGCTCCATAATAAGCGCTTTGAAATTTACTCATGTCATGAGATGAAGGTTATCTTTATTATGCATGAGGCTATTTCCATAAATGAAAAGTGTAAAAGTATGTAAAGTGTTTTAAATAGACTCAAACGTGTCTTACATACTTTTAAATTTGAATTCACGTTTATTTAAAATTTAAATTCAATAAAAGCTCAACCATAATTTATTCAATAGTCTCATCTCTCATTTATTTGACCGCTTCACAATTTTTTGCGCTAACAGTCATCATATAAAATGAGATCAAGTTTATTTATCCCAAAAAAAGACGAATCAAATGACAATGAAATTAAATTCTTGATTACTTTTTAGACATCTTTTTATCGTTCACAATCTTCGTTCATTCATTGAGCAATCATAAAATAAATCTAATATAAGAAAGAAAAAAGACCCGAAAAATGTGAAAATAAATATTTCAAGGTGATAATGTCTTGATAGATATTCTACGCATTAATTACGGAAAATTTCATTATTATTTTTATGCAAATTTTATTTCATTCAAATAGAATGAAAAATTTATGAGTAATGAAATTAAATAGCATTGACGATAAAAATAGAAATTCATCACCCACAATTACTTAATATAACAATGGCAAGTCGATTTCTAAAGGATTGATGAATTTCTTCAAAGGTTCAAAAATGACAAAAACTCATTTAAAGGCCAAGAGTTCACAGTATGATAGAATTTCATGATTGAATGTGGCACGAATGTCCTATTGTGAAGATGGATAGCAACTGAGATAAGGCCAACCATTGAGCTCTAATACTTTTGAGAATTTACATATTTGCGTCAACTTTAATCTTATATTGAACATACACGTTTGCAAGAAATTTAATTCAAAGAGAATTTGATGTTGAAAAACAAAAACTAATCTCGTTTTAAGATATCGCATTATGTTGGCAAAAACAATAAATTTTTGGATATAATAAAGATATTGTGCTTATTTATGGATGAAAAGCTTTAAAGAATATAAAAAATGACAATAAATATTTTTCTTCATTTCCGTTTTTTTAATCCTCTGTTTTTTACTAGTAAATTTCCGTTTTTGACAAACTGCGTTTAAACATGAATAAAAAGAAGTACATAGTACATCAACATCACATAAAAACTCTGCAGAATTTCATGAAAATGTATAAGAAATTTTGCTGATGTTTGCGTGTGTTACATTTTGAGAAGCAAAAATGAATGTATTGTAGCAGTAAATCTCTTAAACTGCTTCCCCCTTCTAGTTCTCCCTTTCATCATGTCATCAGACAAATTTATAACCGAAAGACAGAGTAATACATAGATCTTATTATGATCTAAAAGTGCCATCATATTCAATTTCTTTACAAATGATTCTTGGACCTTGCCTTAAAAATTTCCATACGTTTTGAATCTTGTCAAATTCACACTTTTATTACACAAAGTTTTTTCATGATTTATAATATGATTCTTCTCTGAGAAAGATGTTAGTCATGAATCAAAAATTTACAAAATTACATGAATAGGCCATCAACTTTAGTATCAAAATTTTAGTGGTTGTAATAATTTCCTAGGATAGTTTAAACTTATGTGTTGTATCTAATAAATAATTAGTTATAACAAAATTTCATGAAATGTCTAGTGTGTGATTAGAAATAATACGCAATAATGTATTGTTTTAAAAGATCTCTCCTGATTTTAATTTACTTTTTTTTATTATTTTCCAACAACACCTTTTTATTACTTTTTTGAAGCGCACAAAATCTGTTGTTTTGCTTTCTCTAATAAAATTCTTCTGCGACGTAAGCTTTAGAGAAATATTTCTGACACTTTATTGCACTTTTCAAGTAAAATGATTGTGTTGCGTGCTGTGAGGAAAAGCATGAAGATGAAGGTTAGTCAAACATCTGTCTAAGTTCTTAAATTTAATGTAAAGTTTTATGCACTTTTCTTCGAATATTACTATGTAAATATGTTATTTGCTTAAGAAAATTCTCTATGAAAATTGAATAAATAATTTGTTATTTTTACCCCAAAATCAGAAAATTAAATTTTTCCTTAAACTTTTTTATTCCAATACATTTTTTGATGCTGAAGTATCTAGAGACATATGTTTTTATTTTATATCATATTTGCATAAACAGATTTTTGTCTATATGAAGAATATGCCATTGTCTGTAAATTTATTTCTCTCACTTTATACTTTATGTAAAAATTTTTTTTAATGAAATTTCATAATCATACATATGTTGAAGTTGTCAAATAGCTGTCTATTTAATATTACTTCAAATGGAAGAGTGAATGTATATGTGATAATATTCATATTTTTAAAATGGTAAAAATTTAATTTGAATTAAATTGTTGACAGGGAGTTTTTATATTGAATGTACATGCATGCTCAAAATGCAAATAACCGAAAATTCAATGTTATAGTAAACGAAAACTTCCACCAGTTATTTTAAAACCACTGTTAATAGCAATGACAACGAGCTACAATCGGAGTAAGAGAGAAGAGGAAGCAATTCCCTCCAGAATAGCAAAAAAAAGAAGGGAAAAAATGTTGGAAAGCTCGCTACAAGTCATAAAATAAGAGAAAAATAAACGATGTGAAAATCCGCTCAACCTACCTAATATTTCTTCAAGAATAAATCTCTCTTTTCTGTCGCAGTAGCAAAATAAAAATTAATGAAAATTGAGATTCGTAATAAATCATTTCAGAGAGATCATCGGATATGTGAAAATTAGAGGAAATTGAAGGAAGATGAGCAGTTAATGAAACACACATTTTTATTTTTATATACTCAATTAGCCTAACAATTTTTCACTCAATATTAGAGTAAACGAAAATTAAATCTGTCAAAACAAATAACAAGCAGTAATTAATTCAATTTGCTTTTCTCAAATATTCATAACATTTCCTTTCTCCAGCTTACATGAGTAGTATCTCATGTATATACATGATTATGAGTAGACGTCTATCTCAATGTCTCACATTTATGGTTTTGAAATTTTATGCTTAACAACCATAATTAATAGAGTTTTAACCCTTTCTCTCATAACGCATAGTTATATTAAATTACAAACTTTAATATCGCATGAAATTACTTTTTAGGTCTCAGAGATTATCATTATTATATTATTTCACTCCATGTGTGAGCAAACATACATATGTAGATAAATTATGATCTATCATTATAACTACTCATGTGGTATAAGACTGCTAGAAAGAAGAAATTAAAAGTGGCAGAATCATGATGACATTAATGGATAGATAATGAAGACATACAAACTTGACTGACTATGGAAGGGAGAATCAAAATAAAATATGTCTAGTGGAAGCACATATATAAATTTGTATGAAACATGAGATAAAAATCGATAAAATTTTAATGAAAAAGTTTTTTATATGTAAGTAAGGCTGTTCTATTTCATTCATGTTTTTCCCTCATCAGTCCCATTTAGATCACGAGAACGATATTTTTCAATATAACTTTCTATTTTATGATGACGAGAAACTTTTTTCTGTTATTGCACATTACAGTAACGAATGTTACATAAATCTCAAAAAGACATTATTATGTCATTATGATACTTAAAAACTTTTTTATATCTGTGTTTTCCCTTCTCTATTACTCTTCATTAGAAAAACTTTTTAAACAGAAGCAGATTTATTACAAAAACTATTTCAACATAATTTTATTTTCTTAATCAAATTATCAACAAAAAGTCTTGATACAATAATTTATCATGCGAGATGAAGCGAAACTTAAAGAAAATATTTTTTAAACTTATTAGATACAATAGAAGTTTTATAATGAGATTTAGTTTTAGATACATAGAGAGATGTGTTGATGATGAGAAAAGTTTTTTGCGGAATTTTCAATTCTCTAAAGCTTTTCTTAGACAATCATTATACTTCTTCATCTATTTTTTCAAGCCAACAACTGATGTATTCAACATTACAGCTTTCTTTTGGTATATCGATAGTTTTAGTTTTTCCATTTGTAAAAACTTTACAAATAAGTTGATCATTGATTAGCAGAAATTTATTAAAGCTCATGTTTTCAAAGTTGAAGGCGCTAAAAACGACAAACTTTCTGTCATTGCAACGATGATATCCCCAGAGCGTGTTTGGCAATGTAACATCTTGATATTCATCGTATAGCATATCAAATGCTTCGAGCTTTTCTTCGTCAACTTGCTTGTTAGTGTCTTTTATTGGACTGCAGTTCATTTGAATAAAATTCGTTTCTAGTTCTGAAGTAACATTGTTCTTTTTTATCTCTTCTGTATCATCGTTTTTAAGTTTTTTCGGTGCAGTGTATTCTTCTTGAATGCAAGCATCATTATCATCGTTTTCTTCAAGAATTGTTCGCTTTGAGTCACTTTTAACTTTAACTGATTTTGAATACGTTTTTCTCACTATTTTAGTTGATGCAGTGTTATTTTTCTGACTATGTTGGGCAGTTTCAAGATTTCGAGAGGGAACAGCTGTAGAACTAAGTTTTGGTTTATCACGTTTCGTTTTGTATACTTTTCCACTGTAATTGTAAGAAATAGAAAATAAATAAGATAAATACTCATGTTGAGAATTATTATAAATACTTAATGTTATTTTCCCAATATTCCAATATTTCGTCAGGATTAAAATGTCGTTCACAAATTCTATCATTTTCTTTGAAATCTCGTTTATTTTTTGGTAGAACTTCTTTCCATTTATCTATCATCGCTGAATATAAAAAGATTTTATTAATTTTTAAAAGAATAGTTTTTAAAGAAATTCTTACGCTTTGGCGCTGAAAACATTTTACGCTGAACACAATTATTAGCCTTACAATAGCTATCGCAACCCGATACAAAACAATTTCTCATTTTCTCTATAAATAATAAATTTAATAAAACCGCTTTAAGATAAATTCCCGCAAAATATAAACAATGAACAAGTGTGAATCGCTAAAAATTATCCTACATACTTTCTCATAAGAAATTGATCCCCTGTCAGAAAAAAATTCTTTTTTTGAAAATTATAAAAGATGGATAGCAAGAAATTTCAAGAATTAAGAAGAAAAACACAAAATCATAGGCCTACATGGACTGGTTGGAGATATGCAGCACTCATAGGTGGTCTTGTAGGTGCGATCACATTAACTCTTTATCCTATCGCAATTGAACCAATGTTGAATACAAAAAAATATAAGGAAATTCAAAAGAAAAATAGAGCCGGTAAATAATATTAAAATTCTCGTATTGAACAATATAGTAATCACTTTTATATTACAGGAATTATTCAAGAAGAAGTTCAACCGGCTGGTCTCCCTGTGTGGAGCAATCCTTATAAGCCATTGCCTAACAAATATGATAAAGAGTAGCATATATACATGTATGCATTCTGTAATATAGTTTATAATCAATAAAACTTGATCTAATTGATAAATTCTAATTTTATTAATGCATCTCCTACTTTAAGTTAATTCTAAGAATCTTTCTGTTCTTTTTCCATATTTTCAATTTCTTGCAAGAGTTCTTTTCGTTTAGCTTTTCCTCTTAAAATTGCTTCTTTAAAGAGTGAACAATAAAGTTCAATAGATGCAGGAGAATCGTCATTTCCTGGTACAAGATAAGTGATTAAATCTGGTGAACAATTGCTATCAACAATACCAATTGAAGGAATATTCATTTTAGCTGCATCTCGAACTGCTGTATGTTGTAGCATAACATTGTTGAGTGTATTAAGAAAGATGCATAAATCTGGAAGTCGTGTGATAGCTTTAAATTGAATTTTTGAGTTTGTAAATGTTCCTCCTCTCCAATATCTCGTGTGAGCAAATTCACCACATTCTTTTGCAGTTTTCTCTACAGTATGTGCATTGATTGAACTGCGACAGAAAAAGAGAATGAGACCACCTTGCAATGCCGTATGTGCAGTTACATTAAGAGCTCTCTTTAAATGTTCTGCAGTTATATCAAGATTGAATATTGTGTGATTTAATCGCGATCCAAATAAATAGGGTTTCATTCTATCATTCAAAGATCCATCCTTGTGACCGAAATGTACACGAGCTTCCATTAAATCGCGAACTGTAAACATTTTTCCAACGCCAAAATAATCTGGATGAGTTAATGGATTAATTCGACTAATTTTTGTTGGTACTTCAACATCTTTTTTTGGCTCAATTTCTAATGCAGGCGCTGTTGCGGATGAAAAATTCTTTTTTGTCATATTATTTGCTATAATACGCAATAATCCTTGTCCTATAATAAATATTTATTAATTTAATGCTTAAATCTAATCTTGTTAATAATTGTTACAAACCTTGTCCTTTTAAAAGCATCCTAAACTAAATTAATTCTGCAAAGTTTTCTGTAAAAGCGTGAACAAAAATATTAAGGGAATGATTACTTTTAAGAAAATGGAAGTAGGAAAAAATTGTAAACAAAAACAAGAAGCTGTGAAACTTTGTGATTAATCATAAAAGAAAAAGAGTTTCATTTAATTTTCATAATATTTTATCTGTTAACAGTAATAAAAATGTCATTAAGTGAAAGTTGTGCAAAAGCATTAGGAGATAAAACATATGATAAAAGAAAACTTGCTGCCAATGAAATAGAAAAGATTGTTTTCGAATATAACAAGCAAAAGAATTATGGTCAGATCAAGAAATTAATTGAAACTTTCTCAACTCAATATTGTGTAAGTAAAGATCCCAATAAAAGAAAAGGAGGCCTAATAGCTATTGCTGCTTGTGGAATCGCATTAGGCCATCAAGATTCTGCACAATTTATGAATGAACTTTTGATTCCTGTATTAAACAATTTAATGGATAATGATACTCGTGTTCGTTATTTTGCTGCTGAAAGTCTTTATAATATTGCAAAAATAGGAAGAGTTTCGATTATAACATTATTTCCTGAGATATTTAGCGCTCTCTCACGACTCGTATCTGACTCTGATGTATCTGTCAAAAATGCAAGTGAACTGCTTGACAGATTATTGAAAGATATTATAACTGAAAACTCGAGTGTTTTTGATCTTCAATCATTCATTCCATTATTAAGAGAAAGAGTGTTGTGTAAAAACTCATTTGCTAGACAATTCACCATTTCATGGGTCTCTATTTTAAATGCTTGCCCAGATATTAACATGATATTCTATTTAAATGAAATATTAGATGGACTCTTTTCAATGCTTGATGATAATGCAGAAATTCAAAGAATGTGCGAAACTCTTTTGCAACAATTTTTGAAAAATATCAAGCATGATCCTACTTCATGTGACTTGGCTAAAATGACAAATATTCTAATATTGCATGCACAGAATGGAAATCATGAACTAATACAATTTACTGCAATCACTTGGCTTAGAGAATTTTTACATATTTCTGGTGTTCAAATGCTGCCATATGCAAGTGGAATATTTTCAGCAATACTGCCATGTTTAGCTTATGAGAGCGAATCAAAAAAGAATATCAAAGACAATGCTATTCTTGTGAATAAACTTATGCTCGATCTCATTTCGTCTAAAGAGAATGTAAATGTAATTGAAAACGTTGATCTTGAATCAGTTATGCAAGTACTCAAAATGCATTTAGTTCATAGTTCTGTGAATACAAAAGTTCATACATTGAGTTGGATTCATCATTTCTTCATAGAAGCTGAAAGTGAAATGTCGAAAAACGCTGGAAATTTGCTTCCTGTTTTGTTGAGTATTTTGAACGATTCATGTGATGAAGTTGTATTAGAAGTACTTGCAGTGATTGCTGATATAGTAAAATCAACTAATGAACAAAATTCAGAATTTAATCAACTTAAATATAGAGAGTTTCTTGAAAGTCTTTTACAACTATTTCGTGAAGATAAAAATTTTCTCGATAATCGTGGATCATTAATAATTAAGCATCTTTGTGCACTTTTAAATGCAGAACATATCTATAGGTATATAATTTTTTTTTAATTAGGTAAAAACTTAATAAAAGCTCTTTAATTTTATAGAACAATGGCTGAGATTTTATCAAATGACAAAGAGAATGTAAGGTTTGCATCAATAATTGTAAGGAAGCTTAATAGTATACTTTTTACTTCATCTGAGCTGTTTGAATTACGAACGACATTGAGAAATATTCAAAATCAAAAGTCTGCAGATCTCTTTACATGCCTCTATAAAAGTTGGTCTCATTGCCCTATTTCTACAATTTCAATTTGCTTATTAGCAAACTGTTTTCAGCATGTGTCAGACTTAGTTTTATTATTGTGAGTTGAATATTTATGAATTAAAATTTAATAATAAAAATTTTGTTAAATTTTAGTGGAAATCTTGAAATGACCGTTGACTACTTAGAAGAAATTGATAAATTAATTCAACTCATTGAGTCACCAATTTTTGCATGTGAGTAGAAAAAAATTAAAAAAATTTAATTGAAAATAAAAAATTAATTTTCAGCTTTGAGACTTACGTTAGTGTCAAAAAGTGCAGATTCTGAGAATCTTGCCAATGCTTTATATGGTTTACTTATGTTGATTCCTCAAACCAAACAATTTGATTTGCTTAAAAATCGTCTTCAATGCATTCCAATATCATGCATGACTAATTCATCTCGCTCAGTGTAAGTTAAAGTTTTTTGTTAAATTATCAAATTTTATTTTAATTTTTATTACAGACCATCAATAGAAAGTCAATCAGGTATTGATTTTGAAAATCTAAAAAAACATTTTCAACATATTCAAAAATTACATCAACATAAACGCAAAATTAGCATAATCTTAAATAGTTAAAATAAATTTTTAAAATGACAAAAAAATATTTTATTCGAATAAAAAGAGATAACCAGTATGTAATTTAAAATTTTTCGCATCTTATTCTTATTTTTTAAAGATTCAAAATATACACAACGCATTATCCAAAATGTTTTATTTTTGTATGATTTTTCGAGAAGTGAAGTAAAGTGTAAGAAGTTTAAATTTGTCTGTGCCTTTTTTAATTTACAAAAAATAAATATTTTTTTCAACATAAGAGGTGAACATACTAATATAATAACAGTCAAAGGTGAGTTTAAACTCTTGACTTAAAACTAAAATATCTGAGTATGCTTAAACTACTCGTGTACCTTTTGAAAAAAAAATTCTATTTGTCATCCAGTTCAATTCCCCCTAATTTTTGTTTACAATTGACTACAAAAGATTACATTTTTATAAACTTAAAATTTATTACTCTAATAAAATGGGTGATGAGTCAAATTTCCTTGAAAATCATATAGCTAAATGTCGTTGTTGTTTTCAATCATTGAGTGACAATAAAAATGTTGTGAAAATCACAAAATCAGTAGAAAAAGTGTTTTTTGAGTTGACACAGTTAGAATTAAAATCATTACAAAAAATTTATTCTCAAAAAATATGTCAAGAATGCGATAGAAATTTAAAACATTTTCACAAGTATAGAAAAGAACTGATAAGAAAGCAAAAGAAGCTCTATGAATTTACAGAAGGAGATAAAATTAAAAATAGACCATCTAGAAAACGCAATGAGAAAAAAATATCAACTGAAAATGACAATGAAACATCATCATTTGAGGAAGAGCACAGAGATATATTTGTTAAACTTGAGGTCAAAGAAGAAAGAGATGAGGACAACAATGATTCATGTATTGTCTTAGAACCTCTTACTTCAATAGATCCAATGATGCCGTATGTGAAATTAGAAAAGATGAATATGGAAGAAATCACAAGCATGCCTGATCATTTCTATGATTCAGATTCAAACAATGCTCAAAATTTTCCTACAAAGGAAGAAGAAAATGAAGAAGAGGAAGATGATGGAGTCAAAGATCCGTTTGAAGAATTTTTTAAAAATCAAGAAAAAGCAAAAAAGAAGAACAAATACAAGAGGAAAAAAGATAGACAACCTTTCAATAAAGTATTTTGTCCTTATTGTGACAAATTTTTCTTAAAAGAAGAAAAACTCAAAATTCACATTGATTTTGTTCATTTTAAGCTAAAAAATTACAAATGTACAAAATGTGATTTTAAAACTTATTCTCCAGCTTTTCTAAAAGGTCACGATGAAAGAGTGCATAGTGATAAAGTTATTGAACCCAAGCCAAAACCACCAAAACAACCTTGTCCAATTTGTGGACTACTCGTTCAAAAGACTTCTACGCATATTAGAAACATTCACACTCGACCAAAGAATGTTTTTTGTGACATTTGTGGATATGGAATTTTCAATGTTAACAAATTAAGAAGACACATGTATAAACATCTTTCAAAAGAGACTAAACGATCTTTAGTTGTTTACTCTTGTGATTTATGTGGTGCGAAATTACATAGTAAAAATTCTATTTCGTCTCATATGAAAAATCTGCACCGTGAAAAAGGAAAAATGTATTCATGCTATTGTGGAAAAACGTATAGAGCAGAATCATATTTGAAGGTTCATCAACGATCACATGAGAAAGTGTAAGTTTCAGGAACTTTTTACTCTTTGTCTTAATTTAATTAAATATTTATCTTTATAGATTAAAACACAAATGCAATCATTGTGACAAAGCTTTTATGAATTTATCACAATTAAAAATTCATCTTGAAATTCATGAACGAGGCAAAAGAAAAGGTAAATATTTTTTTTTTAAATTATTGTAAATTCTTTTAATTATGATTATACAAATTTAGATTTTTCATGTGAGGTGTGCGGAAAAATGTATGGAACAGAAAATCTCTTGCACAGGCACAAAATATTTCATACCGAACCTACAATTCCTTGCAATTATTGTGGAAAAATGTTTCATCGTCAATGTTTACTTGCACGTCATATTCGTGCGCAACATGAAGTTGAATTAGGTGAATGCGAATATTGTGGAAAACAAATGAATGTTATTTCATTACAAAGACATATTAAAGAATTTCATAGCAATCTTCCAAGAAAATTATGTCCTGTCACTGGCTGTACTTCATCATTTTTGAGAAAATGTCACTTGAAAGATCATATTCAACGAGTGCATAAAGATTTTCTACATAGAATGACACCTGATGAAAAAGATGCATTTGAAGATGTCATAAATGCAATGAATTTAATATGAGAATGAATGTTTTTATTGACAAAATTATCATGTCTTAAAATTAAGTAAATCATAAAATTTGATTTTATTTTAATTATTTAATAAAATAAGTTAATTTAATCATCTTGAAATGCATTGTTAGTAAAAGTCTTTTTCTTATTTTCTTCAATTTGTATACCATTCTCAGCATCATCATCTCTCTTCGAATTGTTCGTATTTACATATTTATATTTCATAGCCAAAAGAACAAAAATTACCATATCGATAAACATCATCACAGAGAAGAGGAAAAATTCGTGAGCTTGTGATTGAAAGAATTTAGCTTCGGCAATGATAACCACAAAAACATTTCCGAACGCTACAGTTAATAGCCATGATGCTTGAAGAAGTGATTTCATGCTGGCAGGTGCTTGTGAGTAAGCAAATTTAAGACCAGTAACAGAGAACATTACTTCAGCACCTGTCATTATCACATATTGTGGAATCAACCAAAGCATGTGCACAGTATTTGGCGATGTGATTTCATGAAGTTTTAAATTTATGTTATCTTTTGTTTGGCTGATTACAATGGTATAAACACCACCTAATTGTACTTCAATGTTTGAAATTTTTACATCATCGGCATAAACAGTAAAAATTCCTGGTAAAATTTCAAATTGATCAATGTAATCACTTCCGATAGTTTTTACATTTTCTCCATTTTTATCAATAAATTTGATCACTTTAATTGAATTTAAATTTGCTAATACACGAACATATGGATTGCCACTTTTAGATTTGTCAATTTTGTCGTTGAAGCTTTTTATAGTCAAATTATTTGCAATACCAGTAATGAAAAAACTGTTAGATTTTCCTGCTTGAATGTTTAATTTTTCACTATATGATGAACAGCCTGGCGTGTTAGTAGCTAATACTGTGAGTTTTTGAGACCTTTCATCAACAACTTGTGTATATTTAAAAACATTAAATGGCTCTAGTCTATTTTCTGATGATGTACCTGAAAAATTTTGCATCTCAAATATACAAGGAATTCCATTAAAAACTCTCATTTGTGATTCATGAATAGACGGATATGAAGGATAAGTTTTTTCTAATTGAATTTCAACAAAACCAGAAATTATAAATGCTATAGCTGCCAATAGTCCACCAACCGTAAGTTTTTGTAATGGTCTTTTTATACCAAAACTTGCCAGTAATGGATAAACAATTACATCAAAAAGTGGAATGAACACAAGAATTAGCAACGGATTAATTAACTGCATTTGATCAGGTTTGATTTCAATAAAACCTATATCACCATTCATGCGAGTTGCTTGGAATGTCCATCGTGAACCTTGTTGATCGAAAAGTGCCCAAAAGATAGGAAGTGGAAGAAAGAGTAAAAGAATTTTAAGAACTGATTTGATATCATTGATCATTTGTTTAGTATATTTTGGCTCAGCATAATCTAACCAATGAGCTTCATCTCTATGTTTCTGTTTGGATTTTTCTGATATGGCATGCTGTAAAAAAATTATTTATAATAAATTTATGAATCAAATTTAAAATTGAATAACTTACGAAAATACATTTTGTGACATCGACAATAACATTACCAGTTGGCTTCTTCACAATATAAAGTGATTTTCCGCATACAAAAATTATTATTGAGATAACCATAAGTACACCAGGGACACCAAAGGCTAATGAGAAACAACTAAGTTCACCAAAACAATGCACATCATTTCTCAATATAGGCATTAAATAAGTTGATATAAGCGATCCGGCATTGATAGAAAAATAAAACAAAGAGAAAAATGTCGCGAGTTGTTTGGCTTGTTCGGGAATTTTGAATTGATCACCGCCAAATGCAGCAACACACGGTTTAATGCCACCACTGCCCAAGCCAATCAATAAAAGTCCAATAACTGTCATAGTTTGCGCGGGTAGATTGAGTGTTGGAATAGCACCAAGTGTGATTAACCAACTACCAATTGCATAAACACATGAAAGATACAAAATTGTTCTGTAATGAGAAAAAGAGTGAAAATGTCGATTAAGATGATTTTATCAATAAAATTTTTAATATATTGACCGAAATTTGCCTAGAAAGCTGTCGGCAATCACTGCTCCCATAACAGGGAAAAAGTATACGAGACTTGTAAAAATGTGAAACAAAACGGTCGCTGTATTATCACTATACCCAAGTTTGATTGTCATGTATAATACCAGGATGGCTAAAAAGAAATTTTTTATGAGTACATGTGAAATCTTTTAATGAGAAAAATACTTACTTCGCATTCCATAAAAATTGAATCTTTCGCAAAATTCATTGCTGACGATGAATGCGATAGACTTTGGATATTTTGGGGTCTGTGAGAAAAAAGATTTTATTCAAATTTTATTTTAAGATGCTGTAAAATGAACATAAATTTTCATGTGCACTTGTGTGTGATTTGACAGCTTTAAACTATTGTCTAGCTATAAAGCATTTTATGACTTTCATTTTTAGTTTAAAAAATCATGAATATCGTTCAAAATAAAGTCAAAATATTGTCGTTTACGATTACTTCCATCATGATGGAAAAATAAATTTTAAATGCCACTATGACTTTGTAAAAAATTCATTACATTTTCGTGGTTTAGAGGTAAATACAATGATATTGCACGGTAATATTTTGTTTATTTTATTAGCATTCACTTGTTTGAATTCTAATGACTTGCACATAACGAGTTATTTTGAGCTCAATGTCAAATAATCGTTTCAATAAATTGCGTATGAAGAGAAGAGAAGTTAAATGAGTTAAAGAAAGAAGTCAATGTGCAATATTGATTGGATGAAAAGACTCACGTTATAATAGCCTTCACATGCCATTTTTGGCACCTGTTAAATGTTAGTTCAATCACATGAAAATTGAAACCTTTCTATTTGTTATTTTTGTGACTTTTTGAACTTCATTAATCTTTTATTCATTTAATATCTCTATTTATATATTGTAAATTGATATTTTATAGGAAATTAAAAATTGAACATTTATCATTGTTATCATTCACTCGACAAACATATTGCATCATATTGACTTTCACCACCATGTCTTAAAGTCATTGTGTTGTGAAAAAAGTTGATGCAGCAGCAAATTATGATAATGAGATATAGTTTTGTATATTCACACAGTCAATCAGTTAGTAGATCAGTTCATAGAGAAAACAAGCTCTAATATACATTCAACGTTTGCAAAGATTATCACCACTAGTAAAATAATAACAATATCTTCTTCAGCTGCCAAATACGATTTTATTTTGTATTAAAATTTGACCCATATTTTTTTTTTGTTTGAATTCACCGTTCGTATGTCAATGACTTCTTATCTAAATAATTTTCCATGTTGTTCTGCTTTCTTTTCATGTGAACGAATTTATTTATTTGCTAATGATAATTGAAAATATTATCGAATTTGAAATAAAAAGGAGTGGAAAAACCGATAAAAACTATTACATAATACCCATCCATCTAGTTTTGTGAATCTGATTTTGTCAAGCTTGTTTATAATTTATGTCATTTAATCTTCATAGTTTATCTCTCTATATTAAATTATTCACTAACTATTCTGCTAATTAACTTTGTAATTTTAATTTATTTTTCCATGGAAAATTAAAAATTTTTAATTACAATTATTTTTATATTTAAACTTTTAACCTGTAATGATTTAGGTTTTTTACACGAAAAATCTAAATCATTATTTTCAAATAAATCTAAAATTTCCTAAAATTGCTTTCATTTCTAATAAAAAAATTTATCGTTCTGCACATGTGAACATGAAAAGATTTAAAATAAAAAGTGCACAATTGGATTGAGTAAAATGTTCTTTTTTAAACAAATTGATTTGAATTAACATTGTTGTTTACACGTTGCAAACATGAACAGACTAACTTTCATCTAAAAGCAATTATTGTATTATTATTGTTTCGGTATAATTAGCTTTTCGGGCATGGCTTGAAAACATTTCAACATACACACAGGCAGCACTGAATAAAAAGTATGAACAATTTTAGAAACTTTGCAAAAAAATCACCTCATTGCTTTTTACACTTCGATCCATAATTTTACATCAAAATAAAATAAAATAAAGTTAAAATAACAAATAAAGAGCAAAAACTTTGTTTTTATTGAAATTATCAAAACAGAGGAAAAAGTTTCATGTCACGAGCTCAATTTTAAAGCGACCGACAACACTTGCAACTGATCGAAGACTGAAAATATTGAAATATCGTACGAGTCAGGTACTGATCGTAAAGAAAAAATAAAGTTAATTTATGTATTTTGAGAGCGATCGAAAATTGATTCAATGATGAGAGAAGAGGAAATTCTCTCACATCGACATGATGACATGAATGAATGAATGAAAAAAAAATCAGCTGAGCAGTAGCAAACAGCATTTTCAAATCACATGCACTGCTGATTGAGAGAGAAGAGAGAATTGAAGCGTGCGAGAGAAAAGATTTCTCATTTTGAAAATAGTAAACAATAATAAACGAGACAAGTTGATAGCTGCACATTGTAATGTAATGATTTTTGTTTATACAAATTTAAATTTACAACTTGTCATATCAAGCATTTAAATCACTAAGGAAATGCTTAAAATATCAAAAGTTCAATGTCTTAGATACATTAAATATTGATTTTATGGTCATTTTATAGTGATCTGACTTACTTACAAAAATTAATTTTAATTGATGAGATGTGATAAAATTTTATTTAACATGAAAACAATATGAAAACCAATAAACCATAGTCATTTGATTAACACTCAATTAATTTCGTCAAAATATTATAGAGAGAAGAGAGAAATCGTTCAAAACACACGTGGTATTGATATTATCACATCTGGTTCCTCTTTTATAAATTTATATTTGTCTACATCTTTATTTTGTTTATTTGTTCTCTCTCTTGTTTCATCAATTTTCTCTCTCTCATTATATTCTCAGTCTGTCCATTAAAATTTTAGTCAAATACTGCATATCATTTAGTTCTGCTCTTCTCTTCTACTTGTATGAAAGTGTGTTTTATAGTGATCAGCGTTTTGGATATATATATTTAATGAAAGAATGTTGTTACGTCATCAACAATTAAAGCTCATTGGTTTAGCTATAGCAATTTTGTTTTGTTACTCTTTGAGTGCAATTTTTCAAGAGAAAGTGTTAAGAAGACCATATGGTGATAAAAATGAACGATTTACTTTTGCATTTGCATTCGCATTTGTTCAAAGTGCTATTTATGCAACAGTAGCAAAAGGTTTGTTTGTTTTAGCAAAATATTTTAATATATTTATAAACAAAATTTTAAAATATAGGTGTTATAATGAGCCATGATCATCCAAAAAATGAAACACCACAAAGATATTATTGTATAATTGGAGTTTTCTATGTTTTGGGCAAAGTTACATCTTATATTTCATTAAGATATATCCCATATCCAACACAAGTAGTTGGAAAATGTAAGTCTTTTATTATTATCAAAATTACTTCTTCAAAAACTGAAATATTAATTTCTTTCTAGCTGCTAAGCCTATTCCAGTGATGCTCTTAGGTGTTCTAATAGGTCGCAAAACTTATACAGTTTACAAATACATCTTCGTTGTGATCATTGTTATTGGCGTAGCACTCTTTTCATTTAAAGAGAAATATGACAAGAAGGATGGTGAAGACCCGATTCTGGGAATTATTTTTATTAGTGTTAGTTTGTTAATGGATGGATTTCTTGGTGCTTTTGAAGAGCGAATGAGAAGTGTGTCTAAACCAACACCACTTAATTTGATGCTATTTATGAATGCTTGGAATACACTTTACCTAACAATTTTTCTTCTCATCTCAAATGAAGGAGTGGAATTTTTCTATTTTTGCCAACGTAATCCAATTGTCATTCGTGATCTCAGCATTGTCGTAGTTCTTGGAATTTGTGGACAATTTTGCATAACTTCAATGATTTCTAACTTTGGAGCATTGCCTCTTAGTTTAGTGACTACTTTAAGGAAATTTGTTACAGTTTTACTTTCTGTTATCATTTTTAATAATGTTTTAAGTATTCGACAATGGATTGCAGCAACTATAATTTTTACTGCTTTGTTTCTTGATGGATATTTCAGTAAAAAAGGAAAAAAGAAGGATAAACAAAAAGAAAATGTTGATGTTGAAGAAGATAAAGTTAAAAATGGAATAGCAAATGAAGTTTTTAATGAAAAGACTGATGATACAAAGTTATAATATTCTTCTGAATTATGAACAAAAGCTGTGAGAGAATAAAAATATCCTAAAAGAGAGAAATAATAAAAACATCGTCATAGGGGAGATTCATTGTGACAAAAAGGCAAAAAACGACAAATTATACCCAATTGTTGCGTGTGACATGTGTTTTTCGAGACATGTAGTATAAACCAACTTTAAAAAAATCGCTTAAAATCGTCGTTAAAATTAAATTTTAAGTGCCAAAATCAATTAGAAGCAAGTATTGAAAATTTTGTAGTCAGTGCCAGAAATAATTAATTCATAAATTAATTTTATTTAAAATTTTTAAACATTGCACAAGCTACCTAATAATTTTCATAATTGGGCAATTCCAAAATTGGAAAAAATGAATTGTAAATCTTTCTCAACTTGTTTTCGTTTGAATTTTCAAAATTCGGTAATAAACATCTTTTTATTTGCTTCCAATTGTTTGATTAAATGATTTCAACACTGTATTGAATATAATTCAATATATTTATGTATTTTCAATTCTATTTAGAGTAATTCTTAAAGTAGAAATCATTTTAAATCTAAATTGGAATTCATTTCGAAACATTGTTTACATTTTTCGATTTTCGGAAATCGCTTTTGCGTTACTCACCTTACAAAAATTTTTTCTTTAAGAATTCAATTTTCTCTAATTCTACCGTAAATCCTGCTCTTAAACTCATTTATATTGTGTAATTTATAATTATCTATTATGTATTTTGATTGAACAAATTTGCTTAATTAAGCTGAAATTTTGTTTTCGAGAATCAAAATTTTGAAAAATCTTAAAATCTGTAAGGTGAGTAACGCTCAAGAATCGAAATAACTCGAAATAGAAGCAATAAGACGTATAATAACCATGATATAAACTTAGATTCGAGTTTCCTTTATCTTTTATAACAGTTAAGAGCAAGTAAGAATTGAGGATAAAAGAGAATTTTAAGTTTTCAAAAAACTCTGTCAAATTTTGAATTTTGGAATTGCCCAATTCTTAATTATTTTTTTACCACAATGAATAACCCCCTAAAAATCTCAAATAAATTATACACTTTAAACGCACGTGTTTCTCTCGAGTTCTTGTTATGTTCATTTTCAGTTTTAATACAATACATCATCAATCAATTACTGCTGATCTCAAGGTTAAAATGTTATCAATTGAACTTGAATATTTATGGCCTCAGTACACGCATTATTCGTCTATCAAACACTACTCTAATGAAATTATTTACTACAATAATTATAAGTGTCAAGTTGATTTTATGAACCTTGTTTGAGGTCTCAAAAATATTGATAAGCAAATGGAGTTTATTGACATTTTATACTGTAATTAAAAGGAAATAAATTTACAATATCAAAGCACCACATGATTTTTTTTTTGAAATCATTTAGAGTAATGTGAAATTATTAATCTAAATTTTAATACATTTTCTTTCAGCGAAGATCTCTCAAAAACGAGCGATGCAATGAGAAATTAAAACTTATCACTGTGAGACTAATATTGACTTCATTTGCTATTAATAAGAACTTTTACAATCGCCTTATCAGTTGCAAAGTAGCGCTCTCACAAGCAAGACCTGAAAAAAGAAAATCTTGAGAGGCACAAAGTCTACATATCATTTTTAAAATTTTTTTCATTGTTTTAAAACAATTAATAAAAATGTTGGATTTGGAAAGAAAATTAAAACTTTTAAAAATAGCAGTAGGTGTTATAATTGTTCATCTTATAATGGGAATTTATCAAGAGAGAATTTTACGACAGCCATATGTCATTAATCAAGAAATTTATAATGTAAGTTGCAATATGATAGCAAATTGCAGTCAGGAAGAAAATTCAACACTAATAATTGATCACATCGAAATAAAAGAGCGTTTTACCTATGCATTCTCATACGTTGGAGTTCAATGCTTCATATATGCGCTCATTGCGAAGGGTCAGTAATAATGTGAGTGTGCAAAAATTGTCACAATCAATAATTTTTCTCATTCTCTCTCAGGAGCGATCATGAGCTATCAGCATAAAAAAAATGAGACGCCCCAAAAATATTTCTCACTTCCCGCTATTTTTTACGTACTTGCAATGGTTACATCGAATATGGCACTTAACTATGTGCCATACACTACTCAGGTTATTGGAAAATGTGAGAAAATTTAAATTTTTGTTTATAAAAATGATTTGATTTTTTATTTTTTTACAGCATCAAAGCCAATATCAGTTATGTTTATGAGTGTACTTATTGCAGGAAAGTCTTATAAACCTCAAAAGTATGTTTTTGTAATTGTGATATGTTTTGCACTTATACTTTCACTTACAAAGACAAATACAATCAAAAGGATGGTGAAGACCCTTTTCGTGGTACAGCACTCATTGGCATCAGTTTAATAATGGATGGAATTATGGCAGCTTTGCAAGATAGAATGAGATCTGTGTCAAAACCAACGTCATTAAATCTCATGTATTTTCTTAATGCATGGAGCTCACTTTATCTCGCAATATTACTTGTTATTAAGGGGAGAGGAATAGAGTTTGTCAATTTTTGCATTCGACATCCATCTGTACTTCTTCACCTGGGAGTTCTCGTAATTGTTGGTTCACTAGGGCAATTTTTAATTTCACGTATGATTTCAAATTTTGGTGCTTTACCACTTAGTATAGTGATGACTATAAGAAAATTCATCACAGTTTTTTTGTCTGTCATAATTTATGATAATGAACTTAGTCTTCGTAAATGGATAGCAGCTGGAATCATCTTTCTTGCATTAATAATTGATTCAGTATATCAACTGAAATCATCACCAAATTTGTCATCGTCATCATCATCAATCAAATGATACAGAATCTACAACTGAAACAAATAGTGAAGAGAATGAACTAAAAAATAAGAAAAATTTAAATTTAAGTTGTGCTGATTAATGAAGAATTTTATGACACAATAAATGGAAAACAAATAGAACATGAAAAACATGAGAGTGAAGCATGTGAGACACATGTGTTTTCTTTAAAAATAAACGACTGATTGATCATTTCGTGATTCAATTTAATTTAAGAAATTATGGCAATTAGTCATTAATTGTTTGACTTGAAAATCCAAGTGAATGCTCTTCATTGCGAATTTCACGAAAATTTTCTTTGAGATTATTATTAGACTTGCAAAGCTTTACTATAAAGAAGTTTGTACAATAAAGTACAAAATAGATAAGAGAACACGGAATATATAACATTGTGATGAATTGTTCTATAGACTTAAGAATTACTATTTAAATTTTATGAAATAAAACAACATTTTCAATTAAAAAGTATTGTAAATTAAATCTTTGTGGACAATAAACTTAATTCGCAATTTTTTACAGTGATTTGGATTTTTTAATCAATATATTTATTTTTATGTTCTTTACCCAAGTAAAACAAATAAAATTTTTAAACAAAAATATTTTTTAATTTTTACCACAATTCAAAATTTGTTCGTTCATAAAATACTTTTTTTCACAGATAATTTTTGAGATTAAAATCAACATTGAAGCGATTCTTACTACACATAGTTCAGAATTATTTTAGTCAGAGTTGTTTTCGGCGAAGTTGCCGATTTGCTCTTTTTACGAAAAAAATTTTTTGATAAAATTCTTTTTGTAGAATATTTTGTGGAGCTTTCAAATAAGATATCAAATTTTTTCGTCGGCGTGAAATTGGCGAACTACTAAAAACGGCCTAACTATGCACGTACTCATTCCAATTTGCTTGTTAATGTCTTATTAGGAAGCTATTGGTCTACAAAATATTGTACAAAAAGAATTTTATCAAAAAATTATTTTTGTAAAAAGTTAGAGTAAATCGGCCAATTTACCGACGACAACTCTAATTAAATATTTCTGAACTTGTGTTAGTAAAAATCACTTCAATGTTATACTATCTTTGTAAAGTTATTATTACCTCTGTTGATGACTATTATCGACTGATTAAAGGATTTTTTATTACCAAAAATGATAAGATAAGTGAAGGCGAGCTTATTTATATTTCGCAATTATACAATGCGAACAGTACGATAAGATAAGTACACATAAACTTCGTTGTACAAATACCGATCAAATTTAATAATACTGTTCGATATGACTTTTATGATAAAAAATAAAATGAAAAAGGATTTATGATATAACATAATGGCACGTGTGTATGGTACTTTTGTTTTGATTATAAATATTATTACGTAAATACCGTTTTTTAAATGATCTAATTTATATTTTTAAATTTTCAGTTGATCTCAGCTGAGATTCACTAAAAATAAATAGACGTAATAGTAATGCCGTGAAAGGATTGGAATTATCAAACTTTCTTACTCACACAAAAAAAACAACGTCTATGTGTCTAAAGCTGCGATCAATCACAAAAAACAAAGCGTGGCAATATCTAGACATGTTAAGCTCTTTAAGACACCAATTGGATGATACAATTCCTAACTTACAATATATAATTCAACAATTTCTCAACTCCATTCTTCAGTCAATTTTTGCAGTGGGCTCGGTTATATTGAAAAAAAGTGGATAAAATTAAAAAAAAAAAAAATTACCTAATAATCAATGAATAAAGTGGAATAAAGTTAAAAGAAATTTTTTTTTCATCAAAATGTCAGAAAACGATAATAAAAATGAAAGTATGAATGAATTATTTTATAGTAGAAATTTTAACAGGAAAATGTTATTGAGTTTTTAATCAAGTGCAAATAATTTCGCAATGAAAATAAAATTCTATAAAGAGTTTTAATACAATTATGAGTAGGAAATATTGTTTATAAGAAGTTTAAGAATAAGGGTTTTTTTTTAAAAAATGTATATTCAAAGAATTATAGTGAAATTGACAAAATATGAACGCATCTATTTATGATGAGCATTTGAAAATTAAAGAAACCCTAATAAATTTTTTTAAACATTTTGTAATAGAAGGAAAATTTATTTAATCAAAGTTCAAGTCGATTATGATTATAGATAAAGAAATTGTTTGACAAAAAACTCAATCAATCAAATTAATAATTTTCTAACCGATAAGATGGTGTTGAATTATAAATAATTCAATTTTTTTAGCTCAACTTGAGGAGAAGCGAAAAGATGTTGAACAAAGTCAAGTCAAACTTAAATATCCTCGTGCAATTCCATTCATTATTAGCAATGAATTTTGCGAGCGTTTCAATTTCTATGGAATGAAAGCCATTTTGGTACTCTTTTTGACAAGAAAGTTGATGTATGATGATGACATTTCGACAATTATTTACCATACTTTCAATTGTCTCGTCTATTTCTTCTGCATCTTTGGAGCAATCATTGCTGATTCATGGTGGGGTAAATTCAATACGATTCTCTATTTGTCGATTGTCTATGTTATCGGAAGTGGTACTATGGCGTTAGCTGCGGTCGAGCCTTGGATTGCTATAGATCCCGGTGCAAGGTTAATCATTATATAAATTCTTTTTCAATTTTCAGCATTTTCAATTTTCTTTCTTTATTTAGAGCTTTAACAATTACTGGATTGTTTTTAATTGCATTGGGTAGTGGTGGAATTAAACCTTGTGTTGCTGCATTTGGAGGAGAACAATTTAAAATGCCAGAGCAAGCTAAACAATTGGCAACCTTCTTCTCGCTCTTTTATTTCTCTATAAATGCCGGATCTTTAATTTCAACATCTGTCACTCCAATTTTAAGAGAAGATATTCCATGTTTTGGTATGGATGATTGTTTTCCCACTTGCTTTTGGTGTACCTGCTATTTTGATGGTTGTTGCAATTTTATTCTTCTTATTCGGTAAATTTTTATACAAAATTCTACCAAACCAGGGCAATATGTTAGTCAAAGTGTGCAAATGCATTGGTGTAAGTTAAAATTTTCTTTAAACTATTTATCAATGTTTTAAAAATTTTACTCTAATAATTTAGAATGCAATTAGCACAAGAAAACATGAAAAACAAACTAGTCCACGTGAACATTGGCTTGATTATGGTGAAACAAAATATGGTCGAAAACTTGTCCTTGAAACTAAAATTCTCTTTAACATCCTTGTACTTATTTTACCGTTGCCATTTTTCTGGGCACTTTTCGATCAACAAGGTTCACGTTGGACATTCCAAGCAACTCGCATGGATGGCGATATTGGCTTTTACACAATCAAACCTGATCAAATGCAAGTCGTAAATCCATTACTCATTCTTATTTTCATTCCACTCTACGAAGTCGCATTTTATCCACTTCTCAATCTTATCGGAATTCGGCGACCACTTCAAAAGTTGACTTAGGCGGTATTTTTGCTGGTGTTGCTTTCGTCATTTCAGCTATGTTTGAGATTAATTTGGAACCAACATACGCTGTGCTTCCTGATTGGGGACAAGCTCATTGAGATTTTATAATGGAAGAAATTGCAATTATAGAATCACTACAAATATTCCTGGTCATACAACGATCAATGTGGCTGCATACGAATATTGGGAGGAAAAATTCATTGATATCAATAATGGACGTCAATTCTTTTCATACAGTTTTAGTTCAACATCAAATGGTTGCACCGGTGATACAAATACAGGTGTTTGGCATGTTGAAGAGCGCACTGCAAAAAGTTTCTTCTTGACTGGAACTAATAATCTTGCTTTACATGAATTTGAAGACAGTACTGAGAAATCAAGACGTGGTTGGCCCTTTATCACTGTTCTTGCCAATTTACAAACAAATAATACCAATATTAGACTTTTGGAAGATGGCAAAAATGAAAGATATAATGAACCACCTACATTTATGAATCAAACTGATATTCAAGCAAATAAAAACTATGAAATTTTTGTTGGTAATACACGGGTTGCAAATGACGTTCATTTGGCTTTAGGTGGTGTTTATTCTTTGATGATTACTCAAACATCAGCTTCAGGTTATAATGTTAAACTTGTTACTGTTACTGATCCCAATTCGGTTAGTATGTTATGGTTGATACCACAATATGTCATTATGACACTTGGTGAAGTAAGTATGATAACAACTTGATTAAGTGTATTGTTAAAAAAAAGTTATCAACTCTTCTTAGGTCATGTTTTCAGTCACGGGTTTGGAATTTTCATTTACACAAGCACCAGAGAGTATGAAATCTGTTATTCAAGGATGCTGGATGTAAGTATCATACAGTTTTTATATAAAAAAAATTTAATATTAACTTTTATCAGGTTTGATGTTGCGTTTGGAAACTTGATTGTTGTCATATCACTGGTAACTTTTTAAGAAAAATTAAAAATACATACAAATCATTAAATTTGTATCTTTTTAGGCGCGAAATTCTTTGATTCACAAACTTATGAGTTCTTCTTGTTTGCTGGTTTGATGTTTGTTGATATGATTCTCTTCAGTTGGCTTGCATATCGTTACAAAGCTATTCCATTGGAACTTTTGCAAGATATTGATGAGAACAAGGATGAAAAGAAACCAGCGTTGGAATTTAACAATAACACAACCGAAAATTAATTATAATTTTTTAAAAAAAAGTATCAAATAATAAATGTGAGATGTTACTTTGTTAAAAGTAAATGTTCAACTGTTATCAATGAGATACTTTACAGNATCCCAATAAAAGAAAAGGAGGCCTAATAGCTATTGCTGCTTGTGGAATCGCATTAGGCCATCAAGATTCTGCACAATTTATGAATGAACTTTTGATTCCTGTATTAAACAATTTAATGGATAATGATACTCGTGTTCGTTATTTTGCTGCTGAAAGTCTTTATAATATTGCAAAAATAGGAAGAGTTTCGATTATAACATTATTTCCTGAGATATTAGCGCTCTCTCACGACTCGTATCTGACTCTGATGTATCTGTCAAAAAATGCAAGTGAACTGCTTGACAGATTATTGAAAGATATTATAACTGAAAAACTCGAGTGTTTTTGATCTTCAATCATTCATTCCATTATTAAGAGAAAGAGTGTTGTGTATAAAACTCATCTTTGCTAGACAATTCACCATTTCATGGGTCTCTATTTTAAATGCTTGCCCAGATATTAACATGATATTCTATTTAAATGAAATATTAGATGGACTCTTTTTAATGCTTGATGATAATGCAGAAATTCAAAGAATGTGCGAAACTCTTTTGCAACAATTTTTTGAAAAAATATCAAGCATGATCCTACTTCATGTGACTTGGCTAAAATGACAAATATTCTAATATTGCATGCACAGAATGGAAATCATGACATAATACAATTTACTATGCAATCACTTGGCTTAAGAGATTTTTACATATTTCTGGTGTTCAAATGCTGCCATATGCAAGTGGAATATTTTCAGCAATACTGCCATGTTTAGCTTATGAGAGCGAATCAAAAAAGAATATCAAAGACAATGCTATTCTTGTGAATAAACTTATGCTCGATCTCATTTCGTCTAAAGAGAATGTAAATGTAATTGAAAACGTTGATCTTGAATCAGTTATGCAAGTACTCAAAATGCATTTAGTTCATAGTTCTGTGAATAAAAAAGTTCATACATTGAGTTGGATTCATCATTTCTTCATAGAAGCTGAAAGTGAAATGTCGAAAAACGCTGGAAATTTGCTTCCTGTTTTGTTGAGTATTTTGAACGATTCATGTGATGAAGTGTATTAGAAGTACTTGCAGTGATTGCTGATATAGTAAAATCAACTAATGAACAAAATTCAGAATTTAATCAACTTAAATATAGAGAGTTTCTTGAAAGTCTTTTACAACTATTTCGTGAAGATAAAAATTTTCTCGATAATCGTGGATCATTAATAATTAAGCATCTTTGTGCACTTTTAAATGCAGAACATATCTATAGGTATATAATTTTTTTTAATTAGGTAAAAACTTAATAAAAGCTCTTTAATTTTATAGAACAATGGCTGAGATTTTATCAAATGACAAAGAGAATGTAAGGTTTGCATCAATAATTGTAAGGAAGCTTAATAGTATACTTTTTACTTCATCTGAGCTGTTTGAATTACGAACGACATTGAGAAATATTCAAAATCAAAAGTCTGCAGATCTCTTTACATGCCTCTATAAAAGTTGGTCTCATTGCCCTATTTCTACAATTTCAATTTGCTTATTAGCAAACTGTTTTCAGCATGTGTCAGACTTAGTTTTATTATTGTGAGTTGAATATTTATGAATTAAAATTTAATAATAAAAATTTTGTTAAATTTTAGTGGAAATCTTGAAATGACCGTTGACTACTTAGAAGAAATTGATAAATTAATTCAACTCATTGAGTCACCAATTTTTGCATGTGAGTAGAAAAAAATTAAAAAAAATTTAATTGAAAATAAAAAAATTAATTTTCAGCTTTGAGACTTACGTTAGTGTCAAAAAGTGCAGATTCTGAGAATCTTGCCAATGCTTTATATGGTTTACTTATGTTGATTCCTCAAACCAAACAATTTGATTTGCTTAAAAATCGTCTTCAATGCATTCCAATATCATGCATGACTAATTCATCTCGCTCAGTGTAAGTTAAAGTTTTTTGTTAAATTATCAAATTATATTTTTTAATTTTTATTACAGACCATCAATAGAAAGTCAATCAGGTATTGATTTTGAAAATCTAAAAAAACATTTTCAACATATTCAAAAATTACATCAACATAAACGCAAAAATTAGCATAATCTTAAATAGTTAAAATAAATTTTTAAAATGACAAAAAAATATTTTATTCGAATAAAAAGAGATAACCAGTATGTAATTTAAAATTTTTCGCATCTTTTTTCTTATTTTTTAAAGATTCAAAATATACACAACGCATTATCCAAAATGTTTTATTTTTGTATGATTTTTCGAGAAGTGAAGTAAAGTGTAAGAAGTTTAAATTTGTCTGTGCCTTTTTTAATTTACAAAAAATAAATATTTTTTTCAACATAAGAGGTGAACATACTAATATAATAACAGTCAAAGGTGAGTTTAAACTCTTGACTTAAAACTAAAATATCTGAGTATGCTTAAACTACTCGTGTACCTTTTGAAAAAAAAATTCTATTTGTCATCGAGTTCAATTCCCCCTAATTTTTGTTTACAATTGACTACAAAAGATTACATTTTTATAAACTTAAAATTTATTACTCTAATAAAATGGGTGATGAGTCAAATTTCCTTGAAAATCATATTGCTAAATGTCGTTGTTGTTTTCAATCATTGAGTGACAATAAAAATGTTGTGAAAATCACAAAATCAGTAGAAAAAGTGTTTTTTGAGTTGACACAGTTAGAATTAAAATCATTACAAAAATTTATTCTCAAAAAATATGTCAAGAATGCGATAGAAATTTAAAACATTTTCACAAGTATAGAAAAGAACTGATAAGAAAGCAAAAGAAGCTCTATGAATTTACAGAAGGAGATAAAATTAAAAATAGACCATCTAGAAAACGCAATGAGAAAAAAATATCAACTGAAAATGACAATGAAACATCATCATTTGAGGAAGAGCACAGAGATATATTTGTTAAACTTGAGGTCAAAGAAGAAAAGGATGAGGACAAACAATGATTCATGTATTGTCTTAGAACCTCTTACTTCAATAGATCCAATGATGCCGTATGTGAAATTAGAAAAGATGAATATGGAAGAAATCACAAGCATGCCGATCATTTCTATGATTCAGATTCAAACAATGCTCAAAATTTTCTACAAAGGAAGAAGAAAATGAAGAAGAGGAAGATGATGGAGTCAAAGATCCGTTTGAAGAATTTTTTAAAAATCAAGAAAAAGCAAAAAGAAGAACAAATACAAGAGGAAAAAAGATAGACAACCTTTCAATAAAGTATTTTGTCCTTATTGTGACAAATTTTTCTTAAAAGAAGAAAAACTCAAAATTCACATTGATTTTGTTCATTTTAAGCTAAAAAATTACAAATGTACAAAATGTGATTTTAAAACTTATTCTCCAGCTTTTCTAAAAGGTCACGATGAAAGAGTGCATAGTGATAAAGTTATTGAACCCAAGCCAAAACCACAAAACAACCTTGTCCGATTTGTGGACTACTCGTTCAAAAGACTTCTACGCATATTAGAAACATTCACACTCGACCAAAGAATGTTTTTTTGTGACATTTGTGGATATGGAATTTTCAATGTTAACAAATTAAGAAGACACATGTATAAACATCTTTCAAAAGAGACTAAACGATCTTTAGTTGTTTACTCTTGTGATTTATGTGGTGCGAAATTACATAGTAAAAATTCTATTTCGTCTCATATGAAAAATCTGCACCGTGAAAAAGGAAAAATGTATTCATGCTATTGTGGAAAAACGTATAGAGCAGAATCATATTTGAAGGTTCATCAACGATCACATGAGAAAGTGTAAGTTTCAGAACTACCCTGTCTTAATTAATATTAATATTTATCTTTATAAAAACACAAATGCATCATTGTGACAAAGCTATTGAATTTATCACAATTAAAAATTCTACTTGAAATTCATGAACGAGGCAAAAGAAAAAGAAAATATTTTGTTTTTAAATTATTGTAAATTCTTTTAATTATGATTATACAAATTTAGATTTTTCATGTGAGGTGTGCGGAAAAATGTATGGAACAGAAAACTCTTTGCACAGGCACAAAATATTTCATACCGAACCTACAATTCCTTGCAATTATGTTGGAAAAATGTTTCATCGTCAATGTTTACTTGCACGTCATATTCGTGCGCAACATGAAGTTGAATTAGGTGAATGCGAATATTGTGGAAAACAAATGAATGTTATTTCATTACAAAGACATATTAAAGAATTTCATAGCAATCTTCCAAGAAAATTATGTCCTGTCACTGGCTGTACTTCATCATTTTTGAGAAAATGTCACTTGAAATCATATTCAACGAGTGCATAAAGATTTTCTACATAGAATGACACCTGATGAAAAAGATGCATTTGAAGATGTCATAAATGCAATGAATTTAATATGAGAATGAATGTTTTTATTGACAAAATTATCATGTCTTAAAATTAAGTAAATCATAAAATTTGATTTTATTTTAATTATTTAATAAAATAAGTTAATTTAATCATCTTGAAATGCATTGTTAGTAAAAGTCTTTTCTTATTTTCTTCAATTTGTATACCATTCTCAGCATCATCATCTCTCTTCGAATTGTTCGTATTTACATATTTATATTTCATAGCCAAAAGAACAAAAAATTACCATATCGATAAACATCATCACAGAGAAGAGGAAAAATTCGTGAGCTTGTGATTGAAAGAATTTAGCTTCGGCAATGATAACCACAAAAACATTTCCGAACGCTACAGTTAATAGCCATGATGCTTGAAGAAGTGATTTCATGCTGGCAGGTGCTTGTGAGTAAGCAAATTCAAGACCAGTAACAGAGAACATTACTTCAGCACCTGTCATTATCACATATTGTGGAATCAACCAAAGCATGTGCCACAGTATTTGGCGATGTGATTTCATGAAGTTTTAAATTTATGTTATCTTTTGTTTGGCTGATTACAATGGTATAAACACCACCTAATTGTACTTCAATGTTTGAAATTTTACATCATCGGCATAAACAGTAAAAATTCCTGGTAAAAATTTCAAATTGATCAATGAAATCACTTCCGATAGTTTTTACATTTTCTCCATTTTTATCAATAAATTTGATCACTTTAATTGAATTTAAATTTGCTAATACACGAACATATGGATTGCCACTTTTAGATTTGTCAATTTTGTCGTTGAAGCTTTTTATAGTCAAATTATTTGCAGTACCAGTAATGAAAAAACTGTTAGATTTTCCTGCTTGAATGTTTAATTTTTCACTATATGATGAAACGCCTGGCGTGTTAGTTGCTAATACTGTGAGTTTTTGAGACCTTTCATCAACAACTTGTGTATATTTAAAAACATTAAATGGCTCTAGTCTATTTTCTGATGATGTACCTGAAAAATTTTGCATCTCAAATATACAAGGAATTCCATTAAAAACTCTCATTTGTGATTCATGAATAGACGGATATGAAGGATAAGTTTTTTCTAATTGAATTTCAACAAAACCAGAAATTATAAATGCTATAGCTGCCAATAGTCCACCAACCGTAAGTTTTTGTAATGGTCTTTTTATACCAAAACTTGCCAGTAATGGATAAACAATTACATCAAAAAGTGGAATGAACACAAGAATTAGCAACGGATTAATTAATTGCATTTGATCAGGTTTGATTTCAATAAAACCTATATCACCATTCATGCGAGTTGCTTGGAATGTCCATCGTGAACCTTTTGATCGAAAAGTGCCCAAAAGATAGGAAGTGGAAGAAAGAGTAAAAGAATTTTAAAAACTGATTTGATATCATTGATCATTTGTTTAGTATATTTTGCTCAGCATAATCTAACCAATGAGCTTCATCTCTATGTTTCTGTTTGGATTTTCTGATATGGCATGCTGTAAAAAATATTTATAATAAATTTATGAATCAAATTTAAAATTGAATAACTTACGAAAATACATTTGTGACATCGACAATAACATTACCAGTTGGCTTCTTCACAATATAAAGTGATTTTCCGCATACAAAAATTATTATTGAGATAACCATAAGTACACCAGGGACACCAAAGGCTAATGAGAAACAACTAAGTTCACCAAAACAATGCACATCATTTCTCAATATAGGCATTAAATAAGTTGATATAAGCGATCCGGCATTGATAGAAAAATAAAACAAAGAGAAAAATGTCGCGAGTTGTTTGGCTTGTTCGGGAATTTTGAATTGATCACCACCAAATGCAGCAACACACGGTTAATGCCACCACTGCCCAAGCCAATCAATAAAAGTCCAATAACTGTCATAGTTTGCGCGGGTAGATTGAGTGTTGGAATAGCCACAGTGTGATTAACCAACTACCAATTGCATAAACACATGAAAGATACAAAATTGTTCTGTAATGAGAAAAAGAGTGAAAATGTCGATTAAGATGATTTTATCAATAAAATTTTAATATATTGACCGAAATTTGCCTAGAAAGCTGTCGGCAATCACTGCACCCATAACAGGGAAAAAGTATACGAGACTTGTAAAAATGTGAAACAAAACGGTCGCTGTATTATCACTATACCCAAGTTTGATTGTCATGTATAATACCAGGATGGCTAAAAAGAAATTTTTATGAGTACATGTGAAATCTTTTAATGAGAAAAATACTTACTTCGCATTCCATAAAAATTGAATCTTTCGCAAAATTCATTGCTGACGATGAATGCGATAGACTTTGGATATTTTGGGGTCTGTGAGAAAAAAGATTTTATTCAAATTTTATTTTAAAGATGCTGTAAAATGAACATAAATTTTCATGTGCACTTGTGTGTGATTTGACAGCTTTAAACTATTGTCTAGCTATAAAGCATTTTATGACTTTCATTTTTAGTTTAAAAAATCATGAATATCGTTCAAAATAAAGTCAAAATATTGTCGTTTACGATTACTTCCATCATGATGGAAAAATAAATTTTAAATGCCACTATGACTTTGTAAAAAATTCATTACATTTTCGTGGTTTAGAGGTAAATACAATGATATTGCACGGTAATATTTTGTTTATTTTATTAGCATTCACTTGTTTGAATTCTAATGACTTGCACATAACGAGTTATTTTGAGCTCAATGTCAAATAATCGTTTCAATAAATTGCGTATGAAAGAAAGAGAAGTTAAATGAGTGAAAGAAAGAAGTCAATGTGCAATATTGATTGGATGAAAAGACTCACGTTATAATAGCCTTCATATGCCATTTTTGGCACCTGTTAAATGTTAGTTCAATCACATGAAAATTGAAACCTTTCTATTTGTTATTTTTGTGACTTTTTGAACTTCATTAATCTTTAAAATCATTTAATATCTCTATTTATATATTGTAAATTGATATTTTATAAGAAATTAAAAATTGAACATTTATGATTGTTATCATTCACTCGACAAACATATTGCATCATATTGACTTTCACCACCATGTCTTAAAGTCATTGTGTTGTGAAAAAAGTTGATGCAGCAGCAAATTATGATAATGAGATATAGTTTTGTATATTCACACAGTCAATCAGTTAGTAGATCAGTTCATAGAGAAAACAAGCTCTAATATACATTCAACGTTTGCAAAGATTATCACCACTAGTAAAATAATAACAATATCTTCTTCAGCTGCCAAATACGATTTTATTTTGTATTAAAATTTGACCCATATTTTTTTTATTTGAATTCACCGTTCATATGTCAATGACTTCTTATCTAATTAATTTTCCATGTTGTTCTGCTTCTTTTCATGTGAACGAATTTATTTATTTGCTAATGATAATTGAAAATATTATCGAATTTGAAATAAAAAGAAGTGGAAAAACCGATAAAAACTATTACATAATACCCATCCATCTAGTTTTGTGAATCTGATTTTGTCAAGCTTGTTTATAATTTATGTCATTTAATTTTCATAGTTTATCTCTCTATATTAAATTATTCACTAACTATTCTGCTAATTAACTTTGTAATTTTAATTTATTTTTCCATGGAAAATTAAAAATTTTTAATTCCATTATTTTTATATTTAAACTTTTAACCTGTAATGATTTAGGTTTTTTGACACGAAAAATCTAAATCATTATTTTCAAATAAATCTAAAATTTCCTAAAATTGCTTTCATTTCTAATAAAAAAATTTATAGTTCTGCACATGTGAACATGAAAAGATTTAAAATAAAAAGTGCACAATTGGATTGAGTAAAATGTTCTTTTTTAAACAAATTGATTTGAATTAACATTGTTGTTTACACGTTGCAAACATGAACAGACTAACTTTCATCTAAAAGCAATTATTGTATTATTATTGTTTCGGTATAATTAGCTTTTCGGGCATGGCTTGAAAACATTTCAACATACACACAGGCAGCACTGAATAAAAAGTATGAACAATTTTAGAAACTTTGCAAAAAAATCACCTCATTGCTTTTTACACTTCGATCCATAATTTTACATCAAAATAAAATAAAATAAAGTTAAAATAACAAATAAAGAGCAAAAACTTTGTTTTTATTGAAATTATCAAAACAGAGGAAAAAGTTTCATGTCACGAGCTCAATTTTAAAGCGACCGACAACACTTGCAACTGATCGAAGACTGAAAATATTGAAATATCGTACGAGTCAGGTACTGATCGTAAAGAAAAAATAAAGTTAATTTATGTATTTTGAGAGCGATCGAAAATTGATTCAATGATGAGAGAAGAGGAAATTCTCTCACATCGACATGATGACATGAATGAATGAATGAAAAAAAAATCAGCTGAGCAGTAGCAAACAGCATTTTCAAATCACATGCACTGCTGATTGAGAGAGAAGAGAGAATTGAAGCGTGCGAGAGAAAAGATTTCTCATTTTGAAAATAGTAAACAATAATAAACGAGACAAGTTGATAGCTGCACATTGTAATGTAATGATTTTTGTTTATACAAATTTAAATTTACAACTTGTCATATCAAGCATTTAAATCACTAAGGAAATGCTTAAAATATCAAAAGTTCAATGTCTTAGATACATTAAATATTGATTTTATGGTCATTTTATAGTGATCTGACTTACTTACAAAAATTAATTTTAATTGATGAGATGTGATAAATTTTATTTAACATGAAAACAATATGAAAACCAATAAACCATAGTCATTTGATTAACACTCAATTAATTTCGTCAAAATATTATAGAGAGAAGAGAGAAATCGTTCAAAACACACGTGGTATTGATATTATCACATCTGGTTCCTCTTTATAAATTTATATTTGTCTACATCTTTATTTTGTTTATTTGTTCTCTCTCTTGTTTCATCAATTTTTTCTCTCTCATTATATTCTCAGTCTGTCCATTAAAATTTTAGTCAAATACTGCATATCATTTAGTTCTGCTCTTTCTTTCTACCTGTATGAAAGTGTGTTTTATAGTGATCAGCGTTTTGGATATATATATTTAATGAAAGAATGTTGTTACGTCATCAACAATTAAAGCTCATTGGTTTAGCTATAGCAATTTTGTTTTGTTACTCTTTGAGTGCAATTTTTCAAGAGAAAGTGTTAAGAAGACCATATGGTGATAAAAATGAACGATTTACTTTTGCATTTGCATTCGCATTTGTTCAAAGTGCTATTTATGCAACAGTAGCAAAAGGTTTGTTTGTTTTAGCAAAATATTTTAATATATTTATAAACAAAATTTTAAAATATAGGTGTTATAATGAGCCATGATCATCCAAAAAATGAAACACCACAAAGATATTATTGTATAATTGGAGTTTTTTATGTTTTGGGCAAAGTTACATCTTATATTTCATTAAGATATATCCCATATCCAACACAAGTAGTTGGAAAATGTAAGTCTTTTATTATTATCAAAATTACTTCTTCAAAAACTGAAATATTAATTTCTTTCTAGCTGCTAAGCCTATTCCAGTGATGCTCTTAGGTGTTCTAATAGGTCGCAAAACTTATACAGTTTACAAATACATCTTCGTTGTGATCATTGTTATTGGCGTAGCACTCTTTTCATTTAAAGAGAAATATGACAAGAAGGATGGTGAAGACCCGATTCTGGGAATTATTTTATTTAGTGTTAGTTTGTTAATGGATGGATTTCTTGGTGCTTTTGAAGAGCGAATGAGAAGTGTGTCTAAACCAACACCACTTAATTTGATGCTATTTATGAATGCTTGGAATACACTTTACCTAACAATTTTTCTTCTCATCTCAAATGAAGGAGTGGAATTTTTCTATTTTTGCCAACGTAATCCAATTGTCATTCGTGATCTCAGCATTGTCGTAGTTCTTGGAATTTGTGGACAATTTTGCATAACTTCAATGATTTCTAACTTTGGAGCATTGCCTCTTAGTTTAGTGACTACTTTAAGGAAATTTGTTACAGTTTTACTTTCTGTTATCATTTTTAATAATGTTTTAAGTATTCGACAATGGATTGCAGCAACTATAATTTTTACTGCTTTGTTTCTTGATGGATATTTCAGTAAAAAAGGAAAAAAGAAGGATAAACAAAAAGAAAATGTTGATGTTGAAGAAGATAAAGTTAAAAATGGAATAGCAAATGAAGTTTTTAATGAAAAGACTGATGATACAAAGTTATAATATTCTTCTGAATTATGAACAAAAGCTGTGAGAGAATAAAAATATCCTAAAAGAGAGAAATAAATAACATCGTCATAGGGGAGATTCATTGTGACAAAAAGGCAAAAAACGACAAATTATACCCAATTGTTGCGTGTGACATGTGTTTTTCGAGACATGTAGTAATAAACCAACTTAAAAAATATCGCTTAAAATCGTCGTTAAAATTAAATTTTAAGTGCCAAAATCAATAAGAAGCAAGTGTTGAAAATTTTTATAGTCAGTGCCAGAAATAATTAATTAATAAATTAATTTTATTTAAAATTTTTAAACATTGCACAAGCTACCTAATAATTTTGATAATTCTTAATTTTTTTACCACAATGAATAACCCCCTAAAAATCTCAAATAAATTATACACTTTAAACGCACGTGTTTCTCTCGAGTTCTTGTTATGTTCATTTTCAGTTTTAATACAATACATCATCAATCAATTACTGCTGATCTCAAGGTTAAAATGTTATCAATTGAACTTGAATATTTATGGCCTCATGACACGCATTATTCGTCTATCAAACACTACTCTAATGAAATTATTTACTACAATAATTATAAGTGTCAAGTTGATTTTATGAACCTTGTTTGAGGTCTCAAAAATATTGATAAGCAAATGGAGTTTATTGACATTTTATACTGTAATTAAAAGGAAATAAATTTACAATATCAAAGCACCACATGATTTTTTTTTTGAAATCATTTAGAGTAATGTGAAATTATTAATCTAAATTTTAATACATTTTCTTTCAGCGAAGATCTCTCAAAAACGAGCGATGCAATGAGAAATTAAAACTTATCACTGTGAGACTAATATTGACTTCATTTGCTATTAATAAGAACTTTTACAATCGCCTTATCAGTTGCAAAGTAGCGCTCTCACAAGCAAGACCTGAAAAAAGAAAATCTTGAGAGGCACAAAGTCTACATATCATTTTTTAAAATTTTTTTTCATTGTTTTAAAACAAATTAATAAAAATGTTGGATTTGGAAAGAAAATTAAAACTTTTAAAAATAGCAGTAGGTGTTATAATTGTTCATCTTATAATGGGAATTTATCAAGAGAGAATTTTACGACAGCCATATGTCATTAATCAAGAAATTTATAATGTAAGTTGCAATATGATAGCAAATTGCAGTCAGGAAGAAAATTCAACACTAATAATTGATCACATCGAAATAAAAGAGCGTTTTACCTATGCATTCTCATACGTTGGAGTTCAATGCTTCATATATGCGCTCATTGCGAAGGGTCAGTAATAATGTGAGTGTGCAAAAATTGTCACAATCAATAATTTTTCTCATTCTCTCTCAGGAGCGATCATGAGCTATCAGCATAAAAAAAATGAGACGCCCCAAAAATATTTCTCACTTCCCGCTATTTTTTACGTACTTGCAATGGTTACATCGAATATGGCACTTAACTATGTGCCATACACTACTCAGGTTATTGGAAAATGTGAGAAAATTTAAATTTTTGTTTATAAAAATGATTTGATTTTGTATTTTTTACAGCATCAAAGCCAATATCAGTTATGTTTATGAGTGTACTTATTGCAGGAAAGTCTTATAAACCTCAAAAGTATGTTTTTGTAATTGTGATATGTTTTGCACTTATACTTTTCACTTACAAAGACAAATACAATCAAAAGGATGGTGAAGACCCTTTTCGTGGTACAGCACTCATTGGCATCAGTTTAATAATGGATGGAATTATGGCAGCTTTGCAAGATAGAATGAGATCTGTGTCAAAACCAACGTCATTAAATCTCATGTATTTTCTTAATGCATGGAGCTCACTTTATCTCGCAATATTACTTGTTATTAAGGGAGAAGGAATAGAGTTTGTCAATTTTTGCATTCGACATCCATCTGTACTTCTTCACCTGGGAGTTCTCGTAATTGTTGGTTCACTAGGGCAATTTTTAATTTCACGTATGATTTCAAATTTTGGTGCTTTACCACTTAGTATAGTGATGACTATAAGAAAATTCATCACAGTTTTTTTGTCTGTCATAATTTATGATAATGAACTTAGTCTTCGTAAATGGATAGCAGCTGGAATCATCTTTCTTGCATTAATAATTGATTCAGTATATCAACTGAAATCATCACCAAATTTGTCATCGTCATCATCATCATCATCAAATGATACAGAATCTACAACTGAAACAAATAGTGAAGAGAATGAACTAAAAAATAAGAAAAATTTAAATTTAAGTTGTGTGCTGATTAATGAAGAATTTTATGACACAATAAATGGAAAACAAATAGAACATGAAAACAATGAGAGTGAAGCATGTGAGACACATGTGTTTTCTTTAAAAATAAACGACTGATTGATCATTTCGTGATTCAATTTAATTTAAGAAATTATGGCAATTAGTCATTAATTGTTTGACCTTGAAAATCCAAGTGAATGCTCTTCATTGCGAATTTCACGAAAATTTTCTTTGAGATTATTATTAGACTTGCAAAGCTTTACTATAAAGAAGTTTGTACAATAAAGTACAAAATAGATAAGAGAACACGGAATATATAACATTGTGATGAATTGTTCTATAGACTTAAGAATTACTATTTAAATTTTATGAAATAAAACAACATTTTCAATTAAAAAGTATTGTAAATTAAATCTTTGTGGACAATAAACTTAATTCGCAATTTTTTACAGTGATTTGGATTTTTTAATCAATATATTTATTTTTATGTTCTTTACCCAAGTAAAACAAATAAAATTTTTTAAACAAAAATATTTTTAATTTTTACCACAATTCAAAATTTGTTCGTTCATAAAATACTTTTTTTCACAGATAATTTTTGAGATTAAAATCAACATTGAAGCGATTCTTACTAACACTAGTTCAGAATTATTTTAGTCAGAGTTGTTTTCGGCGAAGTTGCCGATTTGCTCTTTTTACGAAAAAAATTTTTTGATAAAATTCTTTTTGTAGAATATTTTGTGGAGCTTTCAAATAAGATATCAAATTTTTTCGTCGGCGTGAAATTGGCGAACTACTAAAAACGGCCTAACTATGCACGTACTCATTCCAATTTGCTTGTTAATGTCTTATTAGGAAGCTATTGGTCTACAAAATATTGTACAAAAAGAATTTTATCAAAAAATTATTTTTGTAAAAAGTTAGAGTAAATCGGCCAATTTACCGACGACAACTCTAATTAAAATATTTCTGAACTTGTGTTAGTAAAAATCACTTCAATGTTATACTATCTTTGTAAAGTTATTATTACCTCTGTTGATGACTATTATCGACTGATTAAAGGATTTTTTATTACCAAAAATGATAAGATAAGTGAAGGCGAGCTTATTTATATTTCGCAATTATACAATGCGAACAGTACGATAAGATAAGTACACATAAACTTCGTTGTACAAATACCGATCAAATTTAATAATACTGTTCGATATGACTTTTATGATAAAAAATAAAATGAAAAAGGATTTATGATATAACATAATGGCACGTGTGTATGGTACTTTTGTTTTGATTATAAATATTATTACGTAAATACCGTTTTTTAAATGATCTAATTTATATTTTTAAATTTTCAGTTGATCTCAGCTGAGATTCACTAAAAATAAATAAGACGTAATAGTAATGCCGTGAAAGGATTGGAATTATCAAACTTTCTTACTCACACAAAAAATAACAACGTCTATGTGTCTAAAGCTGCGATCAATCACAAAAAACAAAGCGTGGCAATATCTAGACATGTTAAGCTCTTTAAGACACCAATTGGATGATACAATTCCTAACTTACAATATAAATTCAACAATTTCTCAACTCCATTCTTCAGTCAATTTTTGCAGTGGGCTCGGTTATATTGAAAAAAAGTGGATAAAATTAAAAAAAAAAAAATTACCTAATAATCAATGAATAAAGTGGAATAAAGTTAAAAGAATATTTTTTTTTCATCAAAATGTCAGAAAACGATAATAAAAATGAAAGTATGAATGAATTATTTTTATAGTAGAAATTTTAACAGGAAAATGTTATTGAGTTTTTAATCAAGTGCAAATAATTTCGCAATGAAAATAAAATTCTATAAAGAGTTTTAATACAATTATGAGTAGGAAATATTGTTTATAAGAAGTTTAAGAATAAGGGTTTTTTTTTAAAAAAATGTATATTCAAAGAATTATAGTGAAATTGACAAAATATGAACGCATCTATTTATGATGAGCATTTGAAAATTAAAGAAACCCTAATAAATTTTTTTAAACATTTTGTAATAGAAGGAAAATTTATTTAATCAAAGTTCAAGTCGATTATGATTATAGATAAAGAAATTGTTTGACAAAAAACTCAATCAATCAAAATTAATAATTTTCTAACCGATAAGATGGTGTTGAATTATAAATAATTCAATTTTTTTAGCTCAACTTGAGGAGAAGCGAAAAGATGTTGAACAAAGTCAAGTCAAACTTAAATATCCTCGTGCAATTCCATTCATTATTAGCAATGAATTTTGCGAGCGTTTCAATTTCTATGGAATGAAAGCCATTTTGGTACTCTTTTTGACAAGAAAGTTGATGTATGATGATGACATTTCGACAATTATTTACCATACTTTCAATTGTCTCGTCTATTTCTTCTGCATCTTTGGAGCAATCATTGCTGATTCATGGTGGGGTAAATTCAATACGATTCTCTATTTGTCGATTGTCTATGTTATCGGAAGTGGTACTATGGCGTTAGCTGCGGTCGAGCCTTGGATTGCTATAGATCCCGGTGCAAGGTTAATCATTATATAAATTCTTTTTCAATTTTCAGCATTTTCAATTTTCTTTCTTTATTTAGAGCTTTAACAATTACTGGATTGTTTTTAATTGCATTGGGTAGTGGTGGAATTAAACCTTGTGTTGCTGCATTTGGAGGAGAACAATTTAAAATGCCAGAGCAAGCTAAACAATTGGCAACCTTCTTCTCGCTCTTTTATTTCTCTATAAATGCCGGATCTTTAATTTCAACATCTGTCACTCCAATTTTAAGAGAAGATATTCCATGTTTTGGTATGGATGATTGTTTCCCACTTGCTTTTGGTGTACCTGCTATTTTGATGGTTGTTGCAATTTTATTCTTCTTATTCGGTAAATTTTTATACAAAATTCTACCAAACCAGGGCAATATGTTAGTCAAAGTGTGCAAATGCATTGGTGTAAGTTAAAATTTTCTTTAAACTATTTATCAATGTTTTAAAAATTTTACTCTAATAATTTAGAATGCAATTAGCACAAGAAAACATGAAAAACAAACTAGTCCACGTGAACATTGGCTTGATTATGGTGAAACAAAATATGGTCGAAAACTTGTCCTTGAAACTAAAATTCTTCTTAACATCCTTGTACTTTATTTACCGTTGCCATTTTTCTGGGCACTTTTCGATCAACAAGGTTCACGTTGGACATTCCAAGCAACTCGCATGGATGGCGATATTGGCTTTTACACAATCAAACCTGATCAAATGCAAGTCGTAAATCCATTACTCATTCTTATTTTCATTCCACTCTACGAAGTCGCATTTTATCCACTTCTCAATCTTATCGGAATTCGGCGACCACTTCAAAAGTTGACATTAGGCGGTATTTTTGCTGGTGTTGCTTTCGTCATTTCAGCTATTGTTGAGATTAATTTGGAACCAACATACGCTGTGCTTCCTGATTGGGGACAAGCTCAGTTGAGATTTTATAATGGAAGAAATTGCAATTATAGAATCACTACAAATATTCCTGGTCATACAACGATCAATGTGGCTGCATACGAATATTGGGAGGAAAAATTCATTGATATCAATAATGGACGTCAATTCTTTTCATACAGTTTTAGTTCAACATCAAATGGTTGCACCGGTGATACAAATACAGGTGTTTGGCATGTTGAAGAGCGCACTGCAAAAAGTTTCTTCTTGACTGGAACTAATAATCTTGCTTTACATGAATTTGAAGACAGTACTGAGAAATCAAGACGTGGTTGGCCCTTTATCACTGTTCTTGCCAATTTACAAACAAATAATACCAATATTAGACTTTTGGAAGATGGCAAAAATGAAAGATATAATGAACCACCTACATTTATGAATCAAACTGATATTCAAGCAAATAAAAACTATGAAATTTTTGTTGGTAATACACGGGTTGCAAATGACGTTCATTTGGCTTTAGGTGGTGTTTATTCTTTGATGATTACTCAAACATCAGCTTCAGGTTATAATGTTAAACTTGTTACTGTTACTGATCCCAATTCGGTTAGTATGTTATGGTTGATACCACAATATGTCATTATGACACTTGGTGAAGTAAGTATGATAACAACTTGATTAAGTGTATTGTTAAAAAAAAGTTATCAACTCTTCTTAGGTCATGTTTTCAGTCACGGGTTTGGAATTTTCATTTACACAAGCACCAGAGAGTATGAAATCTGTTATTCAAGGATGCTGGATGTAAGTATCATACAGTTTTTATATAAAAAAAATTTAATATTAACTTTTATCAGGTTGACTGTTGCGTTTGGAAACTTGATTGTTGTCATTATCACTGGTAACTTTTTAAGAAAAATTAAAAATACATACAAATCATTAAATTTGTATCTTTTTAGGCGCGAAATTCTTTGATTCACAAACTTATGAGTTCTTCTTGTTTGCTGGTTTGATGTTTGTTGATATGATTCTCTTCAGTTGGCTTGCATATCGTTACAAAGCTATTCCATTGGAACTTTTGCAAGATATTGATGAGAACAAGGATGAAAAGAAACCAGCGTTGGAATTTAACAATAACACAACCGAAAATTAATTATAATTTTTTAAAAAAAAGTATCAAATAATAAATGTGAGATGTTACTTTGTTAAAAGTAAATGTTCAACTGTTATCAATGAGATACTTTACAGTTTACTACCTACGCAATAAGCTATCAACGTGTTTTCTAAATTGAAACGTAAAACAATTCTTGTCAGTCCTTCTGTTTTGCTGATGTTGCTTCAGACATCACTATACATACATGATAAGTGGGAAATCTGTTTATTCTCGTGTCTAATGAAAAAGAGTTACAATCAACTTTTACTATACTACTTCAGTGATATGAATTGTCGATTGTCTAATTACTTCATATATTCACATGTTCTAATGATAAGATAACGATGCGAAAAGCGAGGAATTTATCGAGAGAATTTTCGTACTCTATATGAGTAATTTGACATACAATTCAGTTTTTTTTAAACTCTCCAGCTAATCGGACTTAAAAGCTTAAGAAATAAAAATGTCGACGGATAATACAAGTGAAAAAGGTAGACCACTTAAGAAAAAAAATGATAAATTATTGTTAAAAAATGTTTTTTTAACATGTGATCAAAATTTTTCCTTAAAATGTGATGTGCTTAGTACTATCATTATTGAACCACATTGCCAATTGAAGAACTTTTTAAAAATAAAATATTTTTTTGATTTTGACCTAAAAATGGCTTATCAACTCTTATAGTGAGCAATTAATCACATGATCTGTCAACGTTATTTCAATTTACTTTTGACTTCAAAAATACCTATTAATAAAGAGAAAATAATAAATTTAAAAATAAAAGGCATTTCTATGCTTAATTGCTAATAGGTAAAACGGACCTGAAAAAATCGTAATTTAAATAATTGAGGCAAACATTTAAATCATTTAGTATGATAGTGTTTTAATAATTTTGAACTTTTTTACGGATATGAAGAGTTCATAAATAAAAGAAGTGGTTTAGAGAAAAAATTAAGTAATTTTTGATTTTTTAAATAATTTTTAAATTTTAAACTTTTTTTGAGTAAAACTTTTTGAAATATATATATATGTTTCTTTTACTCGAATATTAAATATTCAGTTAACAATTCTTTCACATACATTCTTGACCAAATTTGTTAAACATTTATTCTGGTTGTAATAAGTAAATAAATACTGAACAGTAAAAGTACATAACTGGTACATAACCGATGCATCACATGAGAACACATTGCAACATACTGTAGCATTTCAGAACATTATACTTGAAACGCTTGTCTTGAATGTCAATAAACTCGAATGTCAATGCATTTTAAAGAATGTATTTTAGTACTCATAAGATGATACATTTTACTTTTTGTATTCAACACTAATAGTTCAGTGTTTCGATTCAAGTTTTTTTATTTGGTGATTTTAGATGTGAAAGTCTTGCTAAAGAAAATTGCGAAACAAACAAATCTACAATAAAGTTGTAATTGCACTTCAATCAGTTAATCAAATATTTCTATATTTTCCATAAGCACGTCAATCAATAAAAAAGATTTTAAAGAAAAGATAATAAATTGCCACTTGAGAATTCTATTGTTCAATCATAAAAAGGGAATTAAAAGAGCTATTTGATTTATGATAAGGGACAGCAACATTGCTATTATTTGTTAGCAAGTAAATAGTTACCAAAGAGTTGAAATGAACTCGACTTATCCCGTCAATGATAAAAATGATAAGATAATGGATTATTTACAATTCTGATATCAATAAGAAGAAATTTATGTTCAATAACGAAATCCAGGCACTCAGTTTTAGATTGCAAATAACTCTTAATCGAGCAATTATATTAATACACACTCACTTGATAATCTAATTGAATAAGTCACTCGGATTTCAATATTTTCCAAAATCTTATCTATTGAAAATAATTGTGACAGGCACGTCACACACTTTGTTTGATAATATTTTTTGATTGATGATTTTATAATTTCAACAACTTTTTTATTACGTAGATATAATGCCTTCAAACAGCAACGTCGGTGATGTTGAAAGTGATCAGAAAAAGGTGAGATATCCTTTTTCTGTCTTCTTCATTATTAGTAATGAATTCTGCGAGCGATTCAATTATTATGGAATGAGAACGATTTTGTCTCTCTATCTCACAAGAAAACTTTTGTTTGACGATGACATTGCAACAATTATTTACCACTCATTTACAACACTTGTCTACTTTTTCTGTGTTTTTGGTGCCATTTTGGCGGATTCTTTACTTGGAAAATTCCATACAATTGTTTGGCTATCAATTGTCTATGTGACTGGAAGTGTCGTTATTACACTTGGAGCTGTTGAACCTTGGAATATGCCTGCAATGGCATTGACTTTTGTTGGTTTAGGACTTATCGCATTGGGCAGTGGTGGAATTAAACCTTGTGTTGCAGCATTTGGCGGTGAACAATTTAAAATGCCAGAGCAAGCTAAACAATTGGCAATTTTCTTCTCAATGTTTTATTTTTCAATTAATCTTGGTTCTTTTATTTCAACTCTTGTTACACCGATCTTAAGAGAAAACGTTAAATGCTTTGGTAAAACATAAATTCTAAAATTAGATTTTTCTAGTTAATTAATTGTGGATTTTTTTAGATATGGATGATTGTTATCCATTTGGATTTGGATTACCTGCTATTTTGATGGCACTTTCAATTATAATTTTCCTTGCTGGTAAATTTTTATACAAAATTCTACCAAATCAGGGCAATATGTTAGTCAAAGTGTGCAAATGCATTGGTGTAAGTTAAATATTTAAAAATTCTTTGAGTTAAAATTAGAAAATCTTTTTTTATAGAATGCAATAAGTACAAAACGCAAGGAAAAACTTACAAGCCCACGTGAACATTGGCTTGATTATGCTGAAGGAAAATATGGCCGAAAACTTGTTCTTGAAACTAAAATTCTTCTTAATATTCTCGTTCTTTATATTCCACTTCCACTTTTCTGGGCACTTTTCGATCAACAAGGCTCACGTTGGACATTCCAAGCAACTCGCATGAATGGTGATCTCGGATGGTTTACTATTAAACCTGATCAAATGCAAGTTATTAATCCTTTCCTCATTCTCGTCTTCATTCCACTCTATGAAGTCGCATTTTATCCACTTCTCAATTTACTTGGTATTCGTCGTCCTTTACAAAAAATCACATTGGGAGGAATTTTTGCTGGTGTTGCTTTCTTATGCTCAATGGGAGTTGAAATTTATCTTGAACCGACTTATCCTGTTTTACCATCATCAGGTGAATCACAATTCAGAATATTTAACGGAAGACCATGTACTTATCAAGTTTCAACAAGTCTTGGTGGAAATGCAGCAAAGTTTGAACTTCCGCCAAATTCCTATTTTAGTGATCTTCATGTAAATGTACCAGAGGAAACACTTAGCTTCACTTATGCACTCACAACAAATACAGCTGGATGTACAGATGTAGAAGGAACAGGACAACTTAAAAATGGTGAAGCAAACAGTTTCTTCTTGACAGGAGCAAATGCTGTAACATCATACACTGATGACATTGATAAATCACGAAAAGGATTGTCATCTGTTCGTATTTTGGCTAATATTGAAGCAACAAGCAATGTTGTGCTTCAACATTCAAAAGAAGGAGCAGTTTATAATGAAACAGCAAGTAAATATGACCTTGAAGAAATTCAAACAGGTGATTATGAAATTAAAGTGGATGGTAATGTTGTTGGAAAATATAAAATTATAATTGGTGGAGTTTATGCAATAATGATTCATCAAAAAGGAAACCAATATGTGAGTTTAATTTTCTTATAAAATTTGTGTATGCTAAATTAAAATATTTTTATAGGTTACTGATGTTCTTATTGTCACCGAACCAAATTCAGTTAGTATGTTATGGTTGATACCACAATATGTCATTATGACACTCGGTGAAGTCATGTATTCAGTCACAGGTCTTCAATTTTCATATACACAAGCTCCTGAAAGTATGAAGTCAGTCTTACAAGGCTGTTGGCAGCTGACTGTTGGCGTTGGAAATTTAATCGTTACAATTATTGTTGGTGCGAAATTCTTCAATTCGCAAACATATGAATTTTTACTGTTTGCATTGTTGATGTTTGTTGATATGGGAATATTCATGTGGCTTGGTATTCGATATAAGCCAATTCCTCTTGACCAATTGAAAAATGTTGAAGAAGATGACAATGAGACCAAAAAAGCTGATCCTTTAGATTTCAAACCTCACGACAATTAAAATCATGATGACTTTTAGTTTTTTATTGCAAATATAAGTTTTCTTCTTTTATACATCAATAAAAATATTTTTTGAAAAAAAAAATTAAAAATTTTATTATTTAGAACATGTACCAACTGGAATGCATGAACCTCCTTCAACCTCTCGAATAAATCCATTTTTACAGTAACAACCGTTGAGGCATTGTATACAAACTTTATCAGGTTGATTGCAGACTGAATCAGCACACTTGCAATAATAATCTTCATTTACGCCACAAATTGGTGCTGATGTTGTTGTTTCTATTTTTAAATAACTTATCAAAAATAATTTTTAATTTGTTGACATTAAATTTATACCATATTTGCTACGACAGCAGCAGCCATTTGAATTTCTATCTAAAATTTTCTTTGCACCACAAATTGGTTTATGATCTGGACATGATTCACGGTTTGGACATGATGAAATCACTTCAGTTCCACATCTGTTAGCTGTGTTAGAAAAATCCAAATTATTATTATTATTTTAAATTTAATAGAAATTCTTAATTTCATCATACCAGGCTCAGTATAAACTGCAGCCACAATCAATAAAAAAATAAAAAATTTTTGCATCTTAACTTTTCAGAAGATAAAAAGAAACTAAAAAAATATGGAAAAAAACAATATTTGAGTTTATAACATAATGACTAAAAATATACATAGTTGTTTTTAAATAATAAAAAAGTCCAGATGACATGTGGCAAATTTTATTCATCTCGATGTTCCCTTGTTTGTTTAAGTTTTTGTATTATTAAGTTTTATGGAATGTATAACATCAATATGAAATTCTTTTATATTCATTTATTTAATCAATTTGTGAAAATTGACTTTGAAATGTAATTAACTGAAAAAGCTTGTAAGATGAAAAATTCATTAAATTATTTTTATTGCTCCTATGAGATGTGCATTGGTATGTTATGCCCATCTCATATCTTCAATTTTCATTTAGTGAAATTTACTCAGCATTTGTGTGTGCTTTCAACAGAAAAAATTCTCAGTTTTAGTCTAATATTAGAAAATATTTCATTGTTATGAATTTTTCAACTTCTTCCTTTTTTATCTTCTCATTTAGCTGAAAGGCATATTGTTGTGTAAAAGATGTAATTAATATATATAATTGAATAAAGTTGTGACCTAATTTTTCCTTCCTGTTATCGTAAAAACAACAACACATGTTATTTTTCCATAACAAAATTTTAAACTTTATGTACATGTAATTTACTTGAATCAAGAAAGTAATAATTATAGTCTCATTTATCTTATCCTACAATCAATTGCATGCTTGGATACTTTCATCAGCATGTTAGAAGTAAAATAAGAATGAGTAATGCGCAGGTCAACTAAATTTCGAGAACGAGAGAATGAACAAGTGAGCGATTGGAAATGAATGAATGTAAACTCACAAGTTTGAGCTCAGTTACATATTTGAATTGCGAGAAAAAACAATAAACTTTCCACATCAGCACATTATTTTTTTCTCTCTCTGAAGAACGCGTGACTTGTGAGTTTTTCGTATTTGCTATTATTCATTCACTCGCGGACGGTAGTTATAGGTAGTCAATTTGATGATTAGAAACTGAAATAAATAGAGAAAAAAAGTATTAAACGGATAGTGAGTCATTATTCGTTCATTATTAATGTAGGAATCAATAATGTGTATATGATAAGAAGCATGACACTCGCGCGGTTTTAAGTACTTTGAGCAATTTACAAAGCAATGCCAGTATCTGGATTTTGGGATTATATTCACATTGGACGATCACGAACAAGTAATGATGATGATGAAGACCCAACGGCACATAACTTGCAAGAAGGACTTTTTCAAATTGCTTCACAGACATGCAATATTCTTGTACAAGTTAATAATACAAATAATATAAATTTGGGTTCAAGTTTTAATTATAAGGATTTTGAAACAAAACAATTTTCATCAAAATATGGAGAGTCATCGAATTCACGAGATGTGGCGAACAAAAATACATTCTTTGACCTGGAATCAAGCGTTGTTTTGCTTCAGCCAAAGCAGTCAACGCCAACCAAAGTTCGCTTTTCTCGTCTGTCTGAATACAAACGTCGATTATCTGTAAGTCTCGATCAATTATCATAAATCATGTTTTTACTTGTACATTGACTATAATATGAATGATTAATAGAATTATTCAATGCAATCATTATAATTTCTTTTTTATATATGGCTACTGCTAGATTATTTTTGTTCTCATTGCAAATCCTTTTGAAAAATAAAGCTTATCATTTGTCCATTCATGCATGAATAAATCAATAATCTTTTGTAGGCCTAATAACATCAATGGCAGAAAAGAACTCACCTGTAAAATGTTTGGAAAAAAATATTCCATGACTCATATTGAAATATGATTATCAAATAAGAACTGTATCAAAATTATAGACCACAATCCTTTATAGCTTTTTCGCTCTTTCACTCATTTCTTATCTGATTTAGTGGTAGTCTGATTTGGTATAAAATGTAGACGCTTTTATGCCTCAAAGCTCTAAAAATAAAAGTCACTGCACGCAATTTCCTGATTTCTATATGACCACAACAGACATTTCTCATGTGTGAATATGTTTTTACATGTTTGAATTGCATGTTACATGTTGCTCTGTCTATGAGAATTTGTTATATCATAGTATACATTTTTGGGAAAATCCTTTCTTCTTTGTATTATTTAAGTTTTAATGAACTTAATTGTGAGCAATTACTTTAAGGTTTTAAAAATATTGCCTCTGATGAAGTCAACATTTATAAATATTTTTTTCAATTTAGAATTTCATTAACCTAAATTAAAGTTTATGACTATTATAAACTTTAATTGCTAAAAGCTGGAAAAGCTCATTTGGTATGTAAGTGATAAGGAAATAGAAAAGTAATTGTATAATTGACGTTTATTTTAAATCTAAAAGCAAAGTACATATAAAATCACATTTTTGTCCTTCATCACATCAGTCTAAAATGGCATTATAGCACACCTCAATTTCTTTATCTATAGAATATCATTCAGCAACGAATTTCCTCAAAATATTGATCCGATAAACATAATGAATAACCGTGATTTGAGTTTTTCGCTTTTTTTGTTATTTCTAAACCATCATCCGTTACTAAAAGCTTACACCATAAATGTCTGTAATTAACTTTATTGACATTTGTACGATAAAAAGAAGAAAAGCTGTTTGTCCTTTCATGTATACGATACTTACGAAAATAAAAATTTGACAGAGCAAAAAAAGCGTGAAAAATTAGCGATGAAGAAATAAATTTAAGTTTTATCAAAGCTCTTGCATCAGAATGAACTGTCAAAGTTTTTACAAAGCAGTTCTCATTTCCATTTCACATTTCGCGGTATCATATTCGTTTCACATCGATTTTTCACGCCATTAACATCAGAGGAAAAAAAATGAAAAATGCTTTTTCTTCTTGTTAAATAGCATACAATTTTATTTAATTCAATCGTTTATATATTTCACAGACTTTTCTCATGAGAAATGAAAAATGAATATTATAATCGGATCATACAATAGTAGGGAAAACAAGGACATAGTAGAATAGTATATATTGTTCACATTCCATAAATTATTCACTAATGAAATCGAGTTGCCTTGTGGGTAAAAAGGGGAAAAAATGAACAATTTTCAATTTTCATCAAATAAATATTGATTTTACATTTATTACTTTGATTCTGAGAATTTCTAAATATGAGTTATTTACTGAAAACTTATCGGCATTTCCCACTAATTATGGGACACTTTTTAAACCTCTATTCAACTGAAGATTATGAAGTTTATAAATAAGATATTTAAATTTGGTGAAAAGTATATTATATTAGAAGCTCTTCGGCAGTTTTTAGGATACATTCTATTTCTTTTATGAATTATTATCATTTTGTAATATTATCGCGAAATTTTAT